>OZ004709.1:167701226-167908726 GCA_963924515.1 Vespertilio murinus | reverse complement strand
GCTGCAGGGTGCCCCTGGCTCCCCCTGCCCCCCCCTCTCCCCCGCCCCACACCTTCAGCAGCAGGAACTTCTGGAGCGGCTCGTACCACTGCAGCAGGAGCAGGCTGGCGGGCAGGGCGGCCAGCAGGAAGGTGCTGCCCGTGTAGGGGTTCCGCACTGCAAGAGAGGCAGGCGGTGGGCACGCCGGGCCGCGGCCGAGCCCTCCCTGGTGCGTGCAGCCCAGCTCTTACCCACGCGGCACTGCAGGCAGCCTTTGGTGTCCGGGATCTTGGTGGACAGGGCAAAGCGCCTGTGGGGGCGACATCGCAGGTGAGGCCCCGACAGGACCCGAGGAGGCGGGCGCTGTCTCCTCTGCTCACAGGGACGCGACTGAGGTCAGAGACAGCAGCTGGCTGGGAACCCGGCTGTGGAAGGCACGGACCCGAAGCCGGCCTCACGGCTCCAGCTCCCGCCTCCACGGCCGGGAGTCTGTCCAGGCCAGGGGCTCAGGTCTCAGAATTTCCTCCACCTGTGTGACTCTGAGCACGTCACTGAACCTCTCCGTGCCTCGATCTCCTCATCTGTAGAATGGGATGACGGGTCCCCCACCTCGTGGGGTCCCGGCGAGGACTCCGTGAGCTAACACAGCAGAGCCTGGCGTGTCTCACGCACCCACGAAGGGCCAGCTGTTCTCACCCTGTGTTACTGCTTCCCCCGGCTTCCAGTCACCGAACACGGAGACACGAACGAAGAGAGGATGCAGCTCCAGCCCCACCAGCAGCCAGTGCCCACTACACCTGCCCCTCAGGACCAGCCATGGAGGGGCCAACGGGCCAGAGATTAAGGCTTTCGCGGGGGGGGGGAGGTAGCCCACCCCCGGCTGTTTTGGCAGAGGCCGCAGGCGGCCGGGGTGGCCAGTGCTGGCTCACTTTGGTGCCGGGAAGAGGTGGGTCCTTGCCTTGGTTGTTGTCTGTCCCCTCAGCCCCCAAGGGACTTTCTGAGCCTATTTCTTCCTCTGAGGAACAGGGCCACGCATCCGCAGTGCTGCCACCACCTCCCAGTGACCCCAGCCCTGTCTGTGCCCTCTGCCAGGATGGGGCCCCCCCTCCCCGAAGCCAACGCCTCTGCCTGCCTGCCTGCCCGCCTCTCTGCCCGCCCTCACTCTTCTCTCTCCCCTTGTTCCTCCCACTCTCTTGCCCAGCTGGCCTCAGCAGATTCTTTTGTTTGATTTTTTTTCTCCGAGCGATTCTGGTTCTCCAGAACAGACACTGTGACTCTGACCTCCCAATCACACCCTCCTGCCTGTGACGCGAGGCGCTGCTGGGCCTGTGTCTGTAGGTCCCGGCGCGAGCCCGCCGCAGGCAGGGCGTCTGCCCCGCTGGGAGCCACTGGCCCGGCCTCCCCGCGGGGCCCACAGGCACCCGCCACCACCGGGCACAGCCACAGCCAAGCCCACAGCCGGCCGCCCCTCGGGCTGCCCCCTCGCTCTGCCCACAGCTGGATGTGTCAGACTCAGCGTGACAGCGCGGAACTCGCTCCCCCCGCAGCTGGTGACAGCCCCATCCTTCCCGCTGCCCGGCCGGGGACCTTGGCTCCTCTCTCCGTCCACCCACCAACTGTCAGGAAACCCCGCCGCTAATGTTCGAATTAAAGCCAGAAGCCAACCATGTGTCACTCCTTTCCCTGCGACCCCAGCCCAAGCCGCCGCCTCCCGTCTGATGGTTTCAATGGCCTCCTCCCCTCTGGTCCATCCTCAGCGGCGGGAGCGATTCCGTGAAACCCTCGCGCACACAGCTCGGCATCGGCCCTCCCTCCCTCCCACATACAGAGGGTCCTTCCGCCATGGTCACGGTGCTGCCGCCAGCTGGACGAAGCTCAGATCCTGGTCTGGCATCGAAGGGACCTCTGCCACCTGCCACCTGCCACCTGGGCAGCGTCCACCCGCCTCCCCAAGGCCCGACCCCTGGCACCTCCCCGGGCGGCCTGCGTTCGCACTTGCTCTCCCCTCTGCCCGGAAGACTTCTGTGCACTGCCAGACTCTGTGAGCTCCCCTGACCTCCCCAAGGCCTCCCGGCCCCCCACCCCATAACTCCAGCTCAGCGCAGGGCCAGGCACAGAGCCTCCAGGCCTGACTGGTTTGGTCCTCTCTCCACGCCCAGCCCGAGACCGGGCGGACCGAGTGCTCAGCAGACTAAGAGCCGCAGCTCCCACGGCCCGCAGAGCCGTCCCACCTCCACCGCCTCCTCCTTGCCCGCCCGCAGGCCGGCCGGGGCCCGGGGAGCCGAGGCTCTCCCTGCGCTGACGGAGGAGGAAACGGGCTCGGAGAGGCAAAGTGACCCGCCCGTGGTCACAACAGGCCTGAGAGCTGAGGTCCCAGGGAGGAGTGAGGCTGGAGGCCAACTCCGGCTCTGCCCCTCTGCCTCCTCACGGCCCCCCCGCCGCCCCGCACCACCCCCCTCCGGCTCCCCGGTCCCCAACCTGGGGATGATGCGCTGGGTGAGGCGGTTGGTGGGGATGGAGAGGGGCACCTGCTGCTGCAGCCGCCGCTGCTCAAAGAGGCCCGGGAGGTCGTGGGACCAGATGTGCGCGGATTTCCCTGCCAAGGAGGGAGTGGGCTCAGCGCCGGTGGCGGTGGGCGGGGGTCCCCGCTGCCCGCCCTCCGCTGCTCCCAGCGTACCTGAGAGCGACAGCAGCACGTTATTCACGCAGTACAGCCAGGCGCAGCGGTGCGAGATCAGCTGCGGCCACAGAGCGGCGGGCGGACAGGCGGTCAGCACCCCAGGCCCCCCACCGTCCCCTCTGGCCCCCGGCCCCCGCCCCCCGCCGGGCCTCACCTTCTCCAGCGTGTCCTCGTGCAGCTCATGCAGGTTGAGAGTGTAGATGCCTTCCTCGGCCCCCACCACCAGGAACTGGTCTGCAGTTGGAGAACAGGGCCAGAGGTCAGCCCCGGCCCACGCTGGGGACTCCCTGGCCCCTGCTCCTCCCTGCCCCCACCTACCCCGGGTGCCAGGGTGGATCCAGGTGACAGCAGCGTGGATGCGCAGGGGGCAGCCATTGAAGACCTTGGAGAAGCAAGCTCCCATCTGGGGAGGGCGAGGGGCCGGTCAGGAAGCTCAGGGCGGCGGGCGGCGGGCGGGGGGGCTGCAGGGCGGCGGCGGCGGCGGACACTTACGTGCACCTTGGGGGTCGGGGGCAGCCCGTGGCAGGATGATCTCTGGGAGGGAAGGCGGAGTCAGGACCGTGTGCCCCCCCCCCCCGTCTCCCCCGTCCCTCTGCGGCCCCCTCACCTCAGGATCTTCCCGGTGCTTCATGGTGGCCCAGGCGGTGGGGAGAGGCGGGGGGCTGTCAGAGCCCGGGAGAGGTCGGGGTGGGGTTCCTGCAAGCACAGGCCCAGGGTAAATTCCAGGCCCAGCCTTCCCCCCCCACCCCGAACCCACTTCCTGGTCCCCGAGCCCGGGACTCACCTGGGGGGCTGGACAGAGGGCCCTCGGCTGGAGGCTCCTGTGGGGCCCGCTTGATGGTCCCCATGGCATCGTCTGGAGAGTCCAGCTCCTGGGGGGAGGGTCAGGGGCCCATCCCAGCTGTTGGCAGGTCGCCTTGTAAACAGGTCCCATCCCAGCTGCACCCTCCCCAGCACTGTCCCCACCCCCCACCCCGCCCCAGCTTCCCCCGCCCGCACCTGCAGGTCCACGGCTGGCCGGATGGTCAGGCTCCTGGGGGAATCGGGGGGAAAGGAGGTGTGAGAGGCGGCTGGGCCCCGGGGGCCCGGCTCCAGGCCCAGCCTCACCTCTCCTCCAGGGCCTCCTGGACGGACTGCAGCAGGCTCCTGCAGGGCAGGGGGGAGGTCAGCGAGCAGCCGGCTCCGCGGCCCAGCCCTCTCCAGAGCGTCCCCCCCCTCACTCACCCACTCAGCTCCTCCTTTCCCAGCAGCGTCCACTCCTCTTCCCACTGCGGGGAAACCGAGTCAGAGAGATGGGGAGAAGGGCTATGTGTGTGAGAGGCCGACCAAGAGGTAGTGGGGGAGAGAAGACACAGATGGAAAGTGAGACAGCAACAGGCGAGAGGCGTGCAGGAGAGGGAGAGAGAGGGAGGGAGGGAGAGAGAGGGAGGGAGGGAGGGAGGGGAGGGAGGGAGGAAGGGGGAGAGAGGAAGACAATGAGAGGCAAAGAGACTGTGAGAGAGGCAGGCAAACAGCGGAGAATGAGACAGAGCAGGGCAGACTCGGGCTGTGGGAGTGACGAGATGCTGACGCTAGGGACAGCGAGGCAGCAGAGACGGAGTCAGCGGCAGGCAGACTGAGGCAGAGAGATGTGCTGAAAGGGTGGTGGGCGCTCCGTGTGTCGCCCACTTTTTAGAAAGGCGTGGTCACCTGGCCACGTGTCAGATGACCGTCCAGGACCGGGCCCTGGAGGGAGCCCCGGCCTCCTGTGTCCCCGGCGGGACCCCTGCCTGGGCAGCTTTCCCAGCCCCAGGCCAGCGCCTCAAAGACCGTGATGAGATGCTCGCCCTCCCGCACACACCCAGCCCAGCCTGCACCCCCTCCCGCATGCACCCACCCAGCCTGCACCCCCTCCCGCATGCACCCACCCAGCCTGCACCCCCTCCCGCATGCACCCACCCAGCCCTGCACCCCCTCCCGCACCGCCAGCCTCACCGGCTCAGGGAGCGGGTCCGTTTCCTTCCTGCGTGGGGCACCAAACTTCACCTGGTGAACTGGGTACCCAGTGCACATAGGTTAGGGGGGAATGAAGATCAGGACTTAGCCTCACACTCAACAAATCCACTCACAGCCAGCCCCCCAGAAAACCCACACACAGCCCCCCAGAAAATCCACTCACATAGCCCCCCAGAAATCCACTCACACAGCTCCCCAGAAAATCCACTCACACAGCCCCCCAGAAAATCCACTCACAGCCCCCCCAGAAAATCCACTCACAGCCCCCCCCGAAAATCCACTCACACAGCCCCCCAGAAAATCCACACACACAGCCCCCCAGAAAATTCACTCACACAGCCCCCCAGAAAATCCACTCACACAGCCCACCAGAAATCCACTCACACAGCCCCCCAGAAATCCACTCACACAGCCCCCCAGAAAATCCACACACAGCCCCGCCCCGTCTCCAACTCACACTGGATCTCTGAGGGGGTCCTCTCCGCCTGGCCGTGCTGCCCCCGGGAGTGAATGGTGTCTGGAAACATGTCATACGTCTAGGACAGAACACAAACAGTGGGCACACGCCCGCACGGCCCGCACACCACCGCCAGGTGCCACACACAAACCGGGACCATCCTGAGACTACGTGGCACCTTCATCTCATAATTGAGAAAACCAGCACACAGGAGCGAACTGGCCCCAGAGCACACAGAGGGCAGAGGAGGCTGAGCGAGGTCATGGTCAGCCGGGGTCATGGTCAGCCGGGTCAAGGGGCAGCACAGGAGGCAAGGCTGGCTCGGGGAGATGCCTAATGGGTGGCTCACCTGGAGGGAAGCTCCTTAGGCTGGAAACATCCACGTGAAAGGGACCTTGACCTACATCACCTGGCCCTACAACCAGGCCAGGCCGAGACTCAATCCCCAGCTCCCCTCACCTCCAGATCACAGTCCTCGGGGGAGAGGGCGCCCAGCTGGGGGTCGTTGGCCTTGTCCAACAGCTGCGTGAGGAGCGCCCGAGGGAGCTGCTGCGTTGTGAAGGGGTGCTGGGGGGTGGAGGGAGGCTCAGGTTGGTCTCTGGCCCCAGCCCCTGCTTTCAAGCATTGAGCCCCGGCCCCCACCCCCCACCTCCCACCTGCAGAAGCTTCTCCGCTGTTGGCCTCTTCTTGGGGTTCTTGGTCAGGGCCAGCTTGAGGAAGTGGTGGAAATTCTGAGTCCTAGTGGACACAAGAGCCCCCAGACCCAGGTCGGCCCTCATGCAGGGCACCCTGCCAACTGCCCCCTGCTGCCACTCAGAGGAGCCTGCTGGGCCTGCCGGGAAAGGGACAGCCGCGGCCAGGGCAGCCGGCCTGAGCAAGACTGCTGTTGCGACATGGACGCTCCTCCATCCGCAGCCACTGTCCACACCAGCCAGGGCCCCGAGGTGCGGCCCCGGCCCCTTCCACGGGTGGTCTGCAGAATCCCAGAGGGCAGGGCTCTGAGGCTGAGCCCTCGGGGTTGGCAGGTGGCTCCTCTCCTCCCCGGAGGGCTGACCCAGCACGGAGCACGGCCTCACCAGCGGGTCTTGTCCCTCAGCTTGGGCGGCTGGAAGCTGCTCTTGGACATGAGCATCAAGGCCCTGTGGAGAGCCAAAGGTCAGGAGCCGAGGGTCAACGAGGCCCCTAGGGGTCAGGCGCGGGGCAAGTGTTGGGCTGACCTCATGGGGTGCAGGTGGAAGAGAGGGGGCTGCAGCTCGCCCAGCTCAATGGCTGTGATGCCCAGGGCCCAGACGTCACACAGCTCGTTGTAGCCTCCTTTGCGCTCCACGGCGGCCACCTCGGGGGCCATCCTAGGAGCGGGGTCACAGATGGGATGGCTGGCTCCCCCGGCTGGGGCCCCTGCCCCCTCAGCCCGCCGCGGTGCAGCCTCACCAGTATGGAGTCCCGATGAAGGACCTCCTCTTAGCCACCGATGCCGTCAGCTCGCCCGACACCCCGAAGTCAGCTGCCGGGAGAAAGAGCCGCTCGAGCCCGCCCTCTGGCTGCCACACCCCACCCACCTCTGGGGCTCAGGCTCAGGATGCACCTGGCGGGCTGGGTTCAGACAACAGGCAGACCAAGTTCAGCCACAACTGCCAAGGCCAGGGCCCCCTCCTGGGAAGGCCGGCCATGGTCAACCTCGGGCCAAGTGCCGGACCAGATGTGGGACCCCAACCACATCCCACTCATCGTGGGAAGGGAGGACTCTTCCGCCTTCCTCGACGGGGACGCTGAGGCCCAAGCTGTGGAGTGCCTTGGCCCAAGGACACCCAGCACTTGGATGCAGACTCTCAGACTTGCAGGAGCTCCCACAGAACCAGCCCCCCCCCCTCGACTGGGTCCCCGGGGTACTGACCCAGCTTGACATCGCCCTGGAGGGTGAGGAGAAGGTTGGCGCCCTGCAGGAATGGAGACCAGAGAATGCCCTCTGGAGCTCTGGAGAGCCTCCCTCTCCCTCCCCCCTCCCCCAGGGCCCAGGCCAGACACCCCTACCTTGATATCCCTGTGGATCTTCCCTTGAGAATGCAAGTGGTGCAGCCCCTGGGGACAAAGAGGAGCCCCTGAGCGCAGCATCCCACCTTTCCTGAACCCTCTCTGAGGACTGGGCCCCCCACCCAAGCCGCTTCCTCCTCCCCTCTCCCCAAACAGGAAGTGGCTGAGCCAAGAGGGAAATGGGCTGCTTCCGGCAACAGGGCTGGGGCCCCTTCTCCCAGGACCCACAGCCCCTCAGGACAGCCCCGCCTGAGGCACCCCCCCCCCACTGGCCAGCTGGGCTCCGGCCACAGCTCCTGGGCGGGCGGGCGGGCGCTGGGGCTGTGGGCAGCCTTAGCATGGGCCTGGCTACCTTCAGCGCCTCTCGGCAGACGTAGGCAATCTGCCGCTCCTCCAGGGGCCCCGTGGCTGGAATGGAAGGGGTAAGCGCTCGCGTGGAGGTCTGGGGGGCACGCTGACCCTCCAGGCCACCCTCCGACAGGGAAGCCACAGGCGGTCTGGGGGTACCGAACCCAGGGAAGGGCAGTGTTTCCCCCAAGGCCACACAGCCGGTGGGGAGTAGCCTTGGGCCCCAGGTCTCCCCTCCTGCCACATGCTGGGGTGGCGGGTGGGAAGCAGACTGTGGAAGAGAAGTCCTGGGCTCACCATGGTAAATCTCCTGCAGCGAGCCCCCTCCGCAGAACTCCATGCAGATCCACAGGCGGTCGTTCCTGGGGGAGCACAGCGCGGGGTGGGCACACGGCGGGCACAGGGGGCTGCGGGCGGCGGGCGGGGAGGCGGCCTCACCTGAGATAGCTGCCGATGTAGGCCACCACGTTGGGGTGGTGGCACTCGCGCAGGATGGTGATCTCCTGCTGGAGGGAGCTGATGTCGTCCCCTGGGGAGCAAGGGCAGGGGGGGTGGAAGCTCGGCGGGAGCGCCCCAACTCAGCGCCCTCGTCTTCAAAGCGCACCGCGCTCCGCCTCCCTCCCTCCCGGCGGACCGGAGCGGGTCACCCCTCCCGGGGCGCCTCTCCGGGTCCCCGAGTGCCAGCTGCCCGCCCCGCTCGCCGGCCGCCAGGCTCCCGGCCCTCCCTCCCGCGCAGAGGCCCGGCGGCCTCACCTGGGTCCAGCTTCACTATCTTCACGGCGGCCAGCTCGGACGTGACGGCGTCGCGGGCCTGGGGGCAGAGCGGAGCGGAGCGGGTGGGAGGGGGCGGGGCGGGCCGGTCCCGCGGGGCGCGGGGCGCGGAGCCGGCTGCCCCCCGCCCTCCCGGCCCCGCCGCCGGCGCACCTTGTAGACGTCGCCGTAGGTGCCGGACCCCACGCGCTGCAGCAGCTCGAAGCGGTCCCGCGGGTCCTGCAGCGACACGTCCCGCAGCAGCGCCATGGCCCGGCCCGGCCGCCGGCGGCGGAGGACGGAGCTGCGGAGCCGGAGCCGGAGCCGGCGCCGGCGCGGGCGGCGCGGGGCGGGGCGGGCGGGCGCCGGTGCTCGGAGGCCGCTGGGGCGGGGCGGGCCGGGGCGGGGCCCGGCCGGGGATACCCCGCCGCCCGGCCGGGAGGAGGCGCCCGCGGGACGGGCCCTCGGCAGGAAGGGGAAGCCCCGCGGAGCCGCCGGTCCCAGCCCCAGAGGAGCCGAGCCCGAGGGCAGAGGAAGGGGCCTCCACTCCCACCCCCAACTCCCAAATGAAACAGACACACGCTTTTTTTTTTTTTTTAACAAAATGTATTCATCTTCCTTGGAACTGAAAAATAAATCTATGTACAAAACGGAGATCAGGCTCCCCTCCCCACTGGCAAGCCCCTGCGGGCGTCCCCCTGAGCCCCCGGCGGCGGGACCCGGGAGGGGCCCGAGGGTCGAGGTCTGCTCTGATCTGGAGCCAGTTGGTCGGGGAGGGCGGAGCTCAGGGTTCACACGGCTGGAGGAGCTTCGTACCCGGACTCGTGGGATAGGGAGGGGAGGAAGCTGGGATTTCCAAATTCTGGAAGCGCCCCTTTTAATTCTTTGGGTTGGGGGCCTGGATTCCCAAGGGACATAATTCTGAGGTGCGGAAATGCTCTCCCAGCCGGGCCATGGGTGCCGGGCTGGAGGCGGGACCTGCAGGGTGCAACCTCAGCCCGGGGCTGAGCGCCCCAGAGGAGCCCTGGTCAGGCCGCGGCGGAGCCTCGGTCTGTGGGGCCGAGTCCCCGGGCTGGGCCTCTATGGGGTCCCGGCGAAGCTTCCATCGCCGGCTGGGCAGCTGGGCACGGGTTCTACGTTCCTAAGCCGAGCGCCGGGTAGAGTCTGACTCCGGGCCGGACCGAGGCTCGGTTCCGGGTAGGGGCGGGGCCCGGAGGCCGGGCCTAGGCCCCATTGGCTGGGGCGGAGGGCGCTGGGCGGGGCCTCGGCGGGGGCGGGGCCTCGCGGGGCCGAGGACTGGCTCCCGCGGGCGGACGGGCGGGCGCGGAGCCCGGGGAGCCCGGGTGCAGTTCAGAGGCCCTTGCGCTGCCGCTTCAGGAAGGAGAGCGTGTAGTCGCTGGGCGTGGACACCTTCTGCTTCTTCATCTGCACTTGCGACTGCGCCGTGAGCTGCAGCTTGATGGCGCTCGAGTTGATCTTGGTGGCCACCAGCAGCTCCTTCATGCCCTTCATCTTCTCGCTCTGGAAAGTGAGCACCGGACCCTCCGGGGGCGGCGACGCGGCCGGTGCGGGCGCTGGGGCCGTGCTGCCGCCTTCGGGGCCGCGGGCATTGTTCAGGACCGGCCCCGGGGGCTTCCGGGGGGGTCCTGGCGCCAAGCCCGGCCCCGCGCCCGGGCCCTTGTCCAGAGCCGGCTTCTTGGGCGGCGGGGGCTCCTCGGGCTTGGACTCCCGCCGCGGGCCTCGCCGCCGGCCTTCCCGGGCCTCCTCGCCCCAGGGCTCCTCGGCCTCGGCTGCCTCTGGCTCCCGGCTCACTATCCGCACCTTCTGCCGCACCTGGGCCGGAGAGGGAGCAAGCTGGGGGCCAGGCTGCAACCCAGTGGCTGGATCCCCGGGACCCGCCTCGGACAGCAGGGCCCCCGCCCAGGCTCGGCGGCTCTGTAGCTGCTGCCAGCACCCGTCCTCAGACCCGCACAGCCGCCCCTCACCTGTCCTTCAAAGCGCCCCAGGGACTGCACAAGGAAGGTGGCCCAGCCCACGTGCAGCACCGGCGTGGGGCTGCCTTCTTCCCATTTGCAGATGCCATCGTAGAACCGGAGCAGATGCGCGAAGCACTCTGGGTCCTGGAGGGCAGACCCCTGGCTCTGGGTGCCCTGGGCGCGGGGGAAAGGAGGGCACGGATCAGAACCCCTTACGCCCTTTATCAGAGGGCTAGGCAAGCCGCTCATCTAAGCAGAGCCCTGGCTCCGTAAGAGTGAGAATGGGGAGCTTTCAGAACCAGTGCTGGGCCAGGACTCAGAGGAGAGGGACCGTCCCTTCCCTCCATCCCACCCCTCAACTGAGTAAGAAGTCTCGGCCATGAAAGAGACGGGCGTTACCCCAGTAACCTGAAGGAATAAGGTAGAAGCCCCTAAAATACCCTCAGCTCCCTCAAACCCTGGCTGCTGTGTGCTGGGCCACCCTCCCCACTCAGTCCCCGCGGGCAGAGTCCCGGCTCCCGTGACTCCGAGCTGACGGCGGAGCCCTTCACCTGGGTCTGCTCCCCGGGCCGCTCCTCGCCCGCCTCCAGCAGGCTGGCCGCCTCCTTCAGCAGGTTGGGGATGACGTCATTGGCTACTTCAAAGAACTCCTTGTAGATTTCCTCGTCTTCCCGGCAGTAGTTGTAGCTGAGAGAGCAGGAGGGCACGTGGGGCCTTGCCCGTGCTGGGAACCCCCAGGGACGTGGGGGCAGGGGGGAGCCCAGGCTTCTTTTCCTTTGATCATCTAGGGACTGGGTGAGGGGTTGGGGTCCTCACCCCAAAACCATGATGTCTGTGCCAGCCCAGAGCCAGAGGGAGGAGGGGAGCATGGGGTGGGGGCGGGGGGGGGGCAGGGTTTACTGCTGGATGGTGGTTGGCAGTTAGGAGGAGAGGGGAGGGAGAGAAAGGCGTGAGGCTCTCATCAGAGGAAGGGATGGTGCTGGGACCCAGGCCTCACTCCTGGGTATGATTGGAAGTGGGTGAAAGAGGAAGAAAGGATGGACTGAGGCCCTAGCGGGGGGGAGGGGGAGAGGATCCTCACTCCTGGATGACCGTGGCCGTGTCGGCCCAGGCCTGCAGGGCTTCGCGAACATTGCGGTTGCGACAGTGGTAGCCAGCCAGGTACATGTAGGGGTAGATGTGCTCGTCCCGGTAGTAGGTCTTGGCTGAGGCGATGCCCTGGGGATGGAGCAGAGGGCCTCAGGGGGGCAGCCCGCTGCCCTGTCCGGCAGGAATGTCCCACCCATCGCAGCCAGAATGCGAAATAGGCAAGATCCCAGAGCCTCTCCCCCGCCATCCGCTCTGCCCGCTGCTCCGCCCTGGCTGCAGGCCTGCTTGGCGAGGCCGGGGCCAGGATGCAGAACAAGACCCCTTGGAGGTGTCCGTCCTCCAAGCTTGGGGCATGGCGTTTCCCAGGCTTTCCCACACGCCTACACAAACACCAAAGCCTCCCAGGCCCAGCCCAATGTCCCTTCCACCTCCACTCCCACCCCGTGAACACCCCTCCTCAATGCCCCCTCGTCTGACATCTGTGATACGCCAGGAGGGGCAATGTGAGGCAGACAGCACTGATGGGTACATGGTAAATACAAAGCGGCGGGAACCCCCAACATACACACACACACAGAGGAAGCTCTTCTCTCATGTGCCCCTCCCAGTTCCCAGGCAAAGGGAACCCAGCCGCTACCGGTTCTCCCTTCTGCGCCCTGGGGAACCCCCACCTTGTGGTAAAGGGTGAGCGGGTCTGGCCGGCCAGGGGTGGGCTCCAGCTCCTCCAGGTCTGCCAGGTTCCCCAGCGCCATGGGGTACCTAGGAAAAGACCATGAGTCCAGGCTGCCACCCAGCCCCCCAGCCCCGAAGGCCCGGCCTGGCCACTTCCCCCTACTGACCTCTCCAGATGTCCCAGGTCGTAGAGCAGCCAGAGTAGCTTCTAGAAGCCAAAAGAGAGAAATAAGAGCTGGGGGGAGGGGGGGGAGAAGTCCTCAGTCTACCAGGCAAAGTGGGGTCCAACACCAGCAGGGACCTCCCACTGGATAGGAAGGGCAAGAATTTAGAAACCAGTCCCTTACTGGAGTCAACGTCCTTTCCTGTCTTAACACCACTCTCCCCAGAGCCCTGGCAAACACTGGGCCGGGAACCGTTAACCATGCTGCAAAGGGGGAAGTTGAGCCCCAGCCAGTGTGGCTCAGTGGATAGAGCGTGGGCCTATGGACTGAAGGGTCTCGGGTTCAATTCCAGTCAAGGGCACATACCTCAGTTGCAGACTCACTCCCTGGCCCTGATCAAGGTGAGTAAGGGAGGCAACGTTTCTCTCTGTCCCTCCCCCACCCTTCCATTCTCTCTAAAAATCAATGGGAAAATATCCTCATATGAAGATTAACAAAAAAAAAGGGGGGGGGAGTGCCCCTTCCAGGGCCCACGGGCACCTCACCTGCTGCAGCTGCAGCAGCTCCAGGGAGTCCGTGTGCAGGTCAATGGAGGGGTTGATGGCGCACACCATGAAGGCCACCTCCATCTTGCGGTCACAGCGCATGTACGACCCTTTCAGGTACAGCCAGCTCTTGGGAGGGGACAAGACCAGACGGCTCATGATGACCCGCCTGGGCCTGCTCCCGGGAATGACAGCCAGGAACGGGGCCATTCTGCGTCCCCTTCCTGACACAGTCAGGAGGTGACAAGGAGAGGGGAGTGTGGCTCAGGAAAGCACAGCCCCTTCGGGGGCTTGGGCTGGGAGTGTGGAGGGAGGGGGGGAGGCAGTACCCGCTCAGCCACACCCGCGTTGACCGTCTGGCCCCTTCGGTCCTCGTTGCCCTTGCCGTGCCAGGTGACCTCGGCTGTCTGCTCTCCATTGGGCCCAAACACGACCCAGGCGTGGTCCTCAGACAGGGCCAGGTGGACGTCCCGGAGACCCAGAGCCTGGCAGGCCCCCACCACGGCGAAGGCCACACCGGAACTGTCCAGTTTGGTGCCTGCGGAAGGGGAGGCGATGGAAGAGGGCTCTGAGCTCTGGCCCGGAGGAAGGGGCCGGACGGACAGGGATGGGCCACCCTCCCTGCCATCCTCACCCCCCAGCCTTGCCCAAACCTCAGACCCTCCTCCGTCCCCTTCCTCTTCCTGTTCCAAGCCTCTCCCTCCCCGTTCACATCTCCCAACAGGCCTTCTTGGGTCTTCCCAGTTCCACCCAGCCTCGGACCCCGTCACTTCTTTCTCTGCAACCACGTTATATGTTTAGGTTAAAGAATTTCCTCGTCCTATGAGCCCATCAGGTGATAACAGAGTAGGCAAAAATAGGACCGAGAGACTAAGTCCTCTTCTTTCACACACCCACTGGCGACTACTCCTAATTCATCTCCACACTCTTTTCCAGCTAAGCTCAGAGGCAGCCTCTGACTCCCCCTCAGTATGGCGCTCCAGGACATGACCGCTAACCCACTAGGCCTGAGCAGAGAAGGATCTTTGCAAACCCTGAGCCTTCAGCCGTCACTTTCATAGACATTTCATGTAGTTGTCTCGAATGTAGCCAGATTTGGGCTCCTCACCTCCGGCTGTAGGACTCCTATAGTGGCTCAATGGCAGGAATGGGGTGCTGAGGGGGCAAAGGGTGGTTAATGGATTTGGAGCCAAAGGATTGGGATCTAGGCCTCGTCTTGCCACTTTGTGGGACTCTGGCACCTCACTTCCCCTCTCTGGGCGCCACTTTCCCTGACTGCAAAGGGGGGTTCACACCTGCCCACCTCAGGAGGCTTATAGGTCTCAAAAGGGCTGTGTAAACCACATATTGTGAAGAGGCAGGCCAGGCTGTCAGACGGGGCAGGATGCTTGCCCCCTGCCCCCTGTGGGGCTCCAACCTGTGATGAAGCTGAAGAGGGACTGGATGTGGGCCCGGTCCTTGAAGTAGGAGCGGCTAAGGCTGTTCCAGATGACATCGGAGACCTTCTTCACCAGCTCTCGGCTGGAGACGCCGCCCTCTCGGGGGTACAGAGACAGGTCGACCGCACCTCGGATCTGGGCGGTGAAGCGGGCATAGAGCGCGGCGATGATGGACAGGTCGGCCACGGGGAAGTAGGTGAGGCCGCCGGGAGGGTCGGGCGCGGGGCTGGGCTGGAAGGTGAGCTCGGGCACGTTGGTGGGGATGACGCGGTTGACGGCTAGGAAATGCTCCACGAAGCCCAGGACCAAGGAGAGGAGCACCAGGTCCGGCTCCTCCCGGCCCAGCTCGGCTGCGAACAGGCGCACCACGTCGTCGATGGAGCGCAGCGGGAACAGCGTCTTCTGGGCGGCCTTCAGCCCCATGGCGCCAGGCCTCGGCCTGCGGGCGAGCGGAGAGGGGAGAGGGGAGTCGGCGGGATCGGCCAGGGAGCCCCTGCCCGGGCGCCTCTGGGGCTCCAACCCCCCCTCCCACCCCCACCTCCACCCCCAGCCCCACCCCCACCCCCCTGTCCCCCGCCCCTTCACCCTCCGCTCCTGTGCTCTCGCGCGGAGACCCCCTCAGCCAAGGCTGCGGGGCCTCCTCGTCCCCCACCACCCCAGTCGCCCCGGCCCCGGTGGGGGTGCGCCCCTGGAGCCCCGCTGAGGTCCGCCAATGGCCGCCCCAGGCCCTTTCTGCAACCGTACCCCCGGGCCCTAGAGTCCCTGCGAAAGGCACCCCCGGGGCCAAGACCCCAAATCCCAAGAAGAGTCCTGGCTGCGGTCCCCCGCGCCCACCTCCGCGCTTACATCCCACACAAGGCACCGCGGCGCCCGCCGCCTGGAGCCTGCTGGGAAATGGAGTTCCGCCCTCGGCCGCACTGCCTGCCGGGAAGTGGGATCCGGCCCTCTCCCACCCGCGCCGCGCCGCGCCGCCGAGCCTGGAAATGGAGGCCGGCTGCGCAGGTCCACTGGGGCTTATGGGAGTGGTAGTCGCTGCTCCGGGCGCCCCGGGAGGTAGGTGAGGAGTGGAGGTGGCGCCGCCTTTCCGAGCCTCTTCGGGATTGGTCATTCCGTCTACGCCACCAGGTAGCCGAGGGGCCGCGGGGCCTCCTGGGAGATGTGGTCCGGAACGCGCCCGGGCACCGCGGGCGGTCACAGCGCTTTGGTAACTGATCCCTGGGGGAAGCCGTGCTTCCGAGTGCCGATGGGGTGTCGAGGAGTTCAGCCGCGTCAGCTGGACGTCGCTCAGCGTCCATTCACACGTCAGGGCCTCCTCTGAGTCTAGCAATTCTCCCCCAGTTCTGCCCATGCGACAAGCCCAACGTAAGTGCACAGAGAACATCCATCCACAGAGCCATTGCAGCTCTTTGTAATGGGGTAAAAGTTAGAAAAACGAAGTAGCTCTGTGCGTCCTGAAATGGCTCTACAGGACAAACACATCGTTGAAGGGAAAAAATACTGCAGCACAACATGTTTGGTAGGATAGTATCATGCTCACCTTGTAAACCTTCAAAACAGTCCTAACTAACTTACCCAGAGACATTCATTCACACCCTTATTCACCCCACAAACAGACTGTTGGTGCCTACAATGGGCCAGGCACCCAGTTCTAGGCACTGGATATGAAACCGTGAATAAAGCAGATCAAATTTCTGCCCTACTTCACATCTGTGGCTTTTCTTCTTCAAAATCCATAAGCCTAGCCCTGGCCAGTGTGGCTCCCTACTTAGAACTTTGCACTGCAGGGTCACGGATTAATTTCTGATCAAGGGCACATACCTCGGTAGCAGGTTTGATCCCCAGCCCTGGTTGGGGCACCTGCAGAAAGCAATCAATTGATGTCTCTCTCACATCCATCTCTCTCCTCCCTCTCTCCTCCCTCCTTCCTCCTCCCTCCTCTCTCCTCCCTTCTTTCTCCTCTCTCTCCTTCCCCGCACCCCCACCTCCCTCCCTTCCCTCCTTTCCACACTCTCTAAAATCAATGGAGAAAATATCCTCAGGTGATGATTAACAACAAAAACCCCGACTAAAATCCATAATAAGCCTAGTCTGATCATTAGAAAACATCTGGCAAACCGAACCAAAACTGAGGGACATTCAACAAAATACCTGTCCAGTACTTCTCAAAAGTGTCAAGAAAAGTGAAAGACAAGGAAAGATTAAGAAACTGTTACAGATTAGAAAAGATTAAAGGGACAGGACCCCTAAATGCAATATGGTGAACTGAGTCCTGGAACGGAAAAAGGACACTAATGGAAAAGCTGGTGAACAGGGTGGCTGACTGTCCCAATCTGCCCAGGACTGGGGACTAGGGGCAGATGCAGCTTTCAGTTCTGTTTTGTTTTTATATATTTCCTTATTGATTTCAAAGAGGAATGGAGAAGGAGAGAGATAGAAACATCAACAATGAGAGAGAATCATTGATCAGCTGCCTCCTGCATGCCTCCTACTGGCGATCAAGCCCGAAACCCAGGCATGTGCCCTTGGTTGGAGCTGAAACTGAGACCCTTCGGTCTGCAGGCCAATGTTCTATCCACTGAGCCAAGCCAGCTAGGGCTCAACTTTCAGTTTTTAAACTAACCCGACCCTCGCCCTTCACGCAACGCACGTTGTGGGGAGCCTGGTGCTAAGCCATTTGTAGACGATTTGTTTCTGGGCGGGGTTTTGTATGTAGCTGAGTGGTTTCCTCGCACCAGTCTATTGAAAGTCAGCCCTCGCTGAAACAGGTGAATGAAGCTGACCCAGCCCTGACTAGACCTACTTAAACTGAGTCTCCAGCCCAAGTTCCCCTTCCACCCACCACCCCACTCTACTTGTTTGTGTGTGTGTGTGTGTGTGTGTGTGTGTATTTATTTTTTTACAGAAAGGAAGAGAGAGGGATAGAGCGTTAGAAACATGGATGAGAGAGTCATCGATCAGCTGCCTCTTGCACACCCCCTACTGGGGATGTGCCCACAACCTAGGTACGTGCCCTTGACTGAAAGAGCCTGGGGCCTTTCAGTCCGAGGCCAACACTCTATCCACTGAGCCAAGCCGGTTTCAGCCTTGTTTGTTTGTTTTTTCTCGAAGGTAGTAACATCTCTGGAGCAGGCTTCTCAAATTAGGCACCACTGACTTGGGGGCCAGATAGTTCTTTGTGCTTGGGGACTGCTGTGCACAGTGGATGCTCAGCAGCATCCTGGCTTCTACCAGCAGCACCCCTCCCCCTGCAGGGGCAACGGGAGACGTCTCCATTCATTGCCAAAGGTCCCGTTGGTGGCAAGATTGCCCCCAGTTGAAGACCGCTTCTCTGGTACATAATACAATTTACTTGTTTGTCTCCTACCAACAAAACATAAGCTCCGCAAGGACGAGAAATGTCTGACCCATAACTGGTGTTCAACAAATATTTGCTGAATAAATAAAATACATTTTCTTAAAAAAAAAAGAAAATAAAAGATCTGGAGCAGCGCTGCCAGTGGAAACGTAACATGAGGGGCATGTGTAATTAAAAAAAAAATCATTTTTATTGATTTCAGAGAGGGAGAGGGAGAGAGTCACTGATTGGCTGTCTCCTGCACACCTCCTACTGTGGTCAAACCCAAAACCTGGACGTGTGCCCTTGACAGGAATCAAACCTGGAGCCCTGTAGTCCTCAGGCCGACGCTCTATTTACTGAGCCAAACTGGCCAAGGCCCATGTGCAATTTTAAAGTTTCTAAGTAGCTACATTTAAAAAGCAAAAAGAGCTGAAACCGATTTGGCTCAGTGGATAGAGCGTCGGCCTGCAGACTGAAGGGTCCCGGGTTTGATTCCTGTCAAGGGCATGTACCTTGGCTGTGGGCACATCTCCAGTGGGGGGTTTGCAAGAGGCAGCTGATGTTTGTTTCTCTTTCATTGATGTTTCTGACTCTCTATCCCTCTCTCTTCCTCTCTGTAAAAAATCAATAAAATATATATTTTTAAAAAGCAAAAAGACATACATAGGGTTAATTTTAACAATATATACCCAAAATATTTTTAAAATATATTTTATTAATATTTTACAGAGAGGAAGGGAGAAGGACAGAGAGTTAGAAACAACGATGAGAGAAACATGGATCAGCTGCCTCTTGCACACACCCTACTGGGGATGTGCCCGCAATCAAGGTACATGACCTTGACCAGAATTGAACCTGGGACCTTTAAGTCTGCAGGCTGATGCTCTATCCACTGAGCCAAACCGGTTAGGGCAGTGGTGGCCAAACTGTGGCTTGAGAGACGCAGTTTGCCAACCACTGGGTTAGGGCATACCCAAAATATTACTTCAACTTGCAATCAATATAAAAATTATTAATGATAATTTATGTGTTTTTCCTCACTAAATCTGAAATCTGGTATCTATTTTAAACTCACAACACATCCTACTTCAGACCAATCACATTTCTCAGTAGCCACATGTAGCCGGTAGCTTCCAATAGGACCGAGCTGTGGGGCTGGGTGGCTGGGGTGGGTAACAGACAAGTCATGGAAGAGCCCAAGGAATGAGAGGACATCGGTTGGATCATCCGCAGGCACAGCGAAGGCTCTAAGAATTAAAGCAGGAGGGGGATGGAGAGAGTCACAGCAATCAGAAGCTAACACGATAGAGAAGTGTGCAAGCTACGTGTTGGGAGATCTCAGAAGCAAAACAGGCGGTGGAAGGTGATAACTTGAGTTCAAACCTGAGTGGGTGAAAGGAGGAGGGAAGACACCTATAAGTGCAGGTGAGGATTCAGCGGGACACCTCCACCACCTGCAGGGCGGGAGGAGGGAGCAGCAGTGACCTCCGGGAGGGCAAGGTTCTTGCTAGAGCAGGAGGGCTAAGGACCAGGACCAGACCATCTGCAGGAGATGAGGACATCTCATCCATCTTTAGGGGATTTTGCTAAAGATGGACCATCAACTCTAGAAGGAACAGTAGACAGCTGTCAGGAGCCGAGGGGGCAGATGGGAAGGAAAAGGAGAGGGTCAGAGCTATGGAGAACACAGGAGGCCTGGCCATTGATGTCTCTCACCATTGATGTTTCTATCTCTCTCTCCCTCTCCCTTCCTCTTTGAAATCAATAACAATATTTTTTTTTAAAAGAAGAAACATCAATGGTAAGAGAGAATCATTGATCTGCTTTCTCCTGCCCACCTCACACTGGGGACTGAGCACACACCCTGGGCATGTGCCTTGACAGAGAATCGAACCAGGACCTCCTGGTTCATAGGTGGATGCTCAATCGCTGAGCCTAATTTTAACTAATTACATCAGAAATTAGTCTATTTCCAAATAAGGTCACATACTGAGATATTTGAGGTTAAGATATCAAGATGGGGATTTGAGGGGGAGGGGTGTCACAATTCAAGCCATAACTGATTGTATATTGGACAATATCGTTGTGTCGATGTTAAATCTCTCCCGACGATAACAGTGGCTTCTGGTGGCTCCTTGTTTCTAAGAGATGCCTGCGAAGCATCTTGGTGCAAAGTCCAAGATGTCTACAGCTTACTTTCAAGTGGTAGCAGGCTGCATGCTATGTACCAGGCGTACACGGATGCAGGTGGGGGTGGGGAACAAAAGCAGCGTAAGGTTAACGATCGGTGGATCTAGGTGACAGTACAGAAGTTCATCTCTTTCTGTAAGGTTGAGATTAGTCTACATAAACTGCTTGCAGAAAATTAATTCTTACAAAATATGAAAATCTTTTGGCTAAATTATTGCTGGGTGCTAGGCCGGGTGGTTGGAGGTCTTAGTTTGCAAGGGGCCTCAGATTCCCTGGGCCCTCGCTTTGGGCTTCTGCATCTTAAGAGAAGAGACATGTGAGCGGGGCAAAGGCGTTTTACTCTCATTGTCTCACCAATTCTCCACAGAACCACCCCTGAGATGGGTTTTATGACCCCCCCACTTGCCAAAGGGGAACCCAGGGCTTAGAGAGGTTGGGTAACTTGCTCATGACTGCACAGCTGGACTAGAACTCAGGTTGTCTGACTCTCAGGGTTGGGCTCCTACCCAGGCCCTGGAATTCCATGGGTACTCCCCAATCCCTGCCACCAACCTCACATGACACCTGGCCTTGGGTCCTTGTAGCTGTAGAGCATGCCATGAACCCTGCCACAACCATCAGGCCCCCCCCCCCCCCCCCGCCTCACCCTCCCTCCCCATCCAGCTCGGCCTCGACCTGGGTCTTGCCCCGTCACAGTACAAGTGAGACCCCTCCTCCCCGCTGCTCTCAGCAGCCACCTTCCAGGACCTGCAGTGGCACTAAGCTCCCGCCAGGGAGGAGGAATTTACTTCCTGGGGCGCCTTCCAGCTCAGCCATGGCCAAGTTCTTCTACTGAGCCACAGGGAGCACCACCGCCTCCTGCTACGTGGGGGCTGGCACCCCCCCCCCTTCCATGGGCTCCCTAATGCTACCACCCCTTTGTTACTGAACACGCTTCACTTACCCCCATTGGATGTGTCACCTGCTTCCTGAAAATACGGGGGAAGACAATGTGGTCTTTAACTTTCTTTGATGCCCTCCCCCCTCCTCCATTTCGGATCCCCCTCCCAGCCCACCCCCATTTTCTGAACCCCAGGAAGACAGATCCAGGCGGGGAGGCCAGCAACTTACAAAGTTGTCTTTATTGTTTCCCTCCTGCCTCACAGAGCATCAGGGTTGACCCCTCCCGGGAATAGGGCATTTGAGGAGATAAATATTTTGCCCCTCACTCATCAGTAGGGGGAGGTTTAATAAAAATAGTAATATAATAATAATAATAATAATGGCTGTGCTCAATAATAAAACGTCCCCCAGAACCCCCTAATACACAGTTGGTCGAAGCTTTGAGAAAAAGGACCCCCCCTTTTCGGGGAAGGGCCAGAGTGTGCCTGGAGACCCGCCAGAGGACCGACCGGGTGCCCGTCTCCCACCAAGTAGCCCCTATAAATACCCTCCCCATGCCATCCCCGCTCAGGACCCTCCTCTCGGGACGGGCTAGGCCACAATGTCAGTTGCTTATGGAGCTGCTTCTCCCTGTTCCCAACCCCACTGCGCTCCTCCCGAGAAAGGACTCGTGGGTGTGTCCCCCAACCCCCTCTCCCCTTGTCTCTTGTTCATCCACCTTCCTTCATCCATCTTCTCTCCTCCGGGTGGCTTCTCCCTCCTTCTAATCACCATCACCTCCTCTCTCCCTACTTGCCTCTCACTTCCTTCACCTACATCCTTCCCCCTGCTTCTCTCGCTTCTGTCCTCTGGCTCAGAGCCTGTCCTTCTCCCCGACCCCGAGCAGAGACCGGGATATGCCCCAACTTGGCCTCCCCGGGGGCTGGACAGGGCGCAGCCCAGACCTGCGTCTGCTCCCAGGGACCTGGCCCTCCCCCGCCCTGCCTCTCCCAAAGCCCCTGAGGCTTGGCACTGGAAATGAGGGCTTTGGCACAATCATCCCTGGACGCCAGGCCAGAAGGGCCCCAGCCCACTGCAGAAGGGGCCGCTCCGCTCCCGGTGGCGAGCCCAGGACGGGCTGGGAGGAGGAGAAAGGCGGGATGCGGGCTGGGAGCCCGGCTCCCAGGTCCCAGGGACTCGGCCTCCCCGTGGCTCCCAGCCAGGCTCTTCCCGAGTCCTAGTGTCCACGTGTCCCGGGCCAGCCGGAGCGTGGCTCTCCGCAGGCTCTTGGCTCCCTCGCGTCTCCGTCCTGGGATTCGGGTGGGCCCTGCCAGTGGGTGTCAGGGGGAGCTCTCCGGTTCAGGGGCTGGGGGCAGGCTCCGGGGCCGCTCTGAGACCTGGAGGAGAAGAGAAGGCAGGCAGGTAGGAGAGGAGAGCAGAGCAGGGCTCTTTCCTCACCAGCGCCGCCTCCGGGGCCTTCCCACCACCCAGCACCCATCGGCGGCTGCGGCAGGGCCCTGGGAGGAGGCCGATGTGAGGTGGGGGTGGGGGTGGGGTTACGAGAGAAGGACCAGAGTCCAAATTAAAGCCTCTCTGTTCATTCACTCCATTCTTCACTCAATCGACACACATGCTTTCCTTTGGACAGAGGACAAGCTGATCCCCGCCATCAGTGAGCCCGCGGTTGAGGGAGGACTGGCGCCCAGGCAAAAGCCGGAGCACAGGCTGCCTGCCCTTCACGGTCCCGAGTGGGTCTCCTGTAGCGCGTGTGGCGTGTGATCCGCACTGGTCTGGGGAGCCCCTAGGAAGGACTCGGGGAGACCCGGGAAACCTGGACGTGGGCCTGCCCTGGGCATAGTCTGTGGGGGGAGGTTCCGCTTTCGAAGCTTATCGGGACAACGTGTCCTGTCACACTGCCCCTCCCAGCGTCTTGTCACCTTGAGAAGATGCATTGATTGTCTTCTTTTTTTCCATAGGGATCAAATAAACTTAATCAATAAGAGCTTGAAACACAATAGAAAATACTTTCAAACAGGCAAGAAAGAGGTGACTTTCAAAAAAAAAAATAGAATATTTCGGTATTAAAAAGAAAAACCCACAAAACCAAAGCACAGCAGCACTGACAAGGAATGGGTGGGAGGCGGGCACCAAAGGTGGCCCCACCCAGAGGGGCAGTGACACCTGACCAGGTAGCCGGGTGGTCTCTGGGAAAGGTGACACTGGTGCAGAGCCTGAGGTGGCCTGGCATTAAAAGGGCTGAGGACAGGAAAGGGCATCCAAAGGAGGGGGAGAGCAGGGGCAAGAGCTCGAAGGTGTGACAACAGGGCAAGGTCCAGGCTCTGAGAGGCCCATGTGGCTGGGGGTGGTGGGGGTGACAGCTGGAGAGAAGCCGGGAGGGTGAGCAGGACCCCATCTCCGGCCAGAGCCAGTAGCTCTCTGCCACGGGCTGGGCCTCCGCTCAGAATCCCGAGGTCCCGCTCTGTGGCACTGCCCCATGTGCGGGGCTGCACCAGGTCTCACAATAACCTCATGCTACAGGCAAGACAAGCTCAGGGGGCCAGGCACCTTTCCGGGGCCACACTGCTGGGACAGCCAGAGCCAAGGTCCCCAACTGCAGGCTTCCGCAGGGCCCACTGTGGGTGAGGCAGGTAATTGTCTGCGTCCTTTAGGGTCCAGGGAAGGAGGGGCTAAGCTTGTTTTCGGGCCTCAGGTCCCGGTGGAGGGCCTAAGACCGAGCCTGGAGCGGAGGAGGGAGCCGCTCCCCGGGCTCACCTGTATCAGGGAGGCTGCGGGGCTCAGGGATCCCTGCGGGCAGGACACGGACTCGCTGGACAGGGATGTCCAAGGCTTCTTCTTCACTGTTCCGGGAACGGGATGAGGGGGCAAAAACACAAGGTCAGGTTTGAGGGGTCCAAAGGGGGTGAGACCTTGGGGAGGTGCAGGAGGCCGGGGGGCTGGTCTTACTGGCGTCCGCATTCCCATCGCTGCCCATGGAGGCTGAGCGCCGCGAGGCCTCGGAGAAGCTGTGGGGCCGCTGCGGGACGGAGCTGCGGGCACCTCGGCCCTTCCCTTCAGGAGCCTGTGGGGGGCGGGGGGAGGGGTGCGACTCAGCGGACCCAGAGGCCGTGACCGATGAACCACGGCCAGCCGCCAGCTGGGACATGCTGCAGGCCCGGCACCAGGTGAGCTGTGGGCAACAACGAGCGCGCCGGAGAAGCGCTGATTGGCTCAACCTCACCGAGGAGGTTTGTGATTGGCTCTGGACTCACCGGGGGCGGGTCCTTGGCGCCGGGCTTTCGGTCGGTAAAGCCCACGTGCACCAGGTGGTTGAAGTTGGTGGGCGGTGAGATGAGCTTGGAGCGCACGAAGGGGTCCTTCAGCATCTCCCTGCGGGCGGAAGTGAGGTAGGGGGGGGCTAGGCGAAGGTGCCAGCTCCCACCCACCCATCCCGCCCCTAGACCCCCCTCTCCCGGGGCTGACTCCCTTCTTAGCCCCGCCCCCAGACCTGGAGGCCCCGCCCCTGGGCTGGAGGCCCCGCCCACCCACTGCACCAGGCGCGCACCTGCGCTGCTGCTGCCGCTGCTCGTCCGAGACCCGGAAGAAGAAGCGGCGTTTGCTCTTGGTGCGGAACAGCTGGCGCCGGCTGTTGTCGGTGAGGTCGGGGATGTTGAACTCGTCCTTCTCTGTGGGAGAGGCAGAGCTGGGCAGTGGTCCCAGGGCCGCAGGGCTCCGGTCCCGGGCGCTGAGCCATTCGCCCACCCCTGGCACAGGTGAGCGCACACCTGCGCGCCCACAAACACGCACACACGCCGCCTCACCTGCCAGACGGTTCCTGAGGTAGGTCAGGCGGACCTTCTCGGTGCCATAGAGGAACAGGGAGCCCTCTGGGTTCAGGGGCCGCACCTGAGGCAACGGGCGCAGAGGTCACACCGCGCTGCCCTGTCCTCCCCCCGGCCAGCCCCGGGGGCCCTGGCAGCCCCTCACCTTCTTGAGTGGCACCGTTTGGACCCATTCTGCTTTCCTCACATCAAACACGTCGATGGAGTTCTCACTGAACACCGTCAGGTAGGGCACCGCGTAACCTGCGGGGCAGACACCGCTCGTGCCGTGCAGCCCCGGGCAAGTCCGGCTCCTCTGGGGCCGACCCCCCCTCAGCGCCCGGGAACAGCCTGTGCCCGCCACGTCCTCCTGCAGGCTTCCCAGGCGCCCCACCCCGCTTCCACAACAAACCGGAGATAACGATCTTGGAGTGCCACTCCGTGCCATGCCAGGCATACTTCTAACCACTTTGCATATTTTTTTTCCTCCTTTACTTCTCAAACAACCTCCGCCTTACAGAGGAGGGACCAGAGGCCTGGGAGCTAAGTGGTGGGCAAGGTCACCCCGTGGTGAGTGAGGGCTGGGAACTGGCCCCAGGCTGTCTGGGTCCAGCGCCCACATGCCGAAAGTCTGGGCTACACCCAACCCACAGGCCCCACCCCAGAGAGCCACTGCTCGTGGAGGGAGCACCGTCCCTCTTTCAGCCCATACTCCACTACGCCAGTGACCTGTGGATGCACCAAACTCCCCCGCTGCCCACTGAGCCATTCATTCATTCATTCATTCATTCATTCAAAAGAGATCAGCCTAGCTGATGTGCAAGCCCCGGTGCACCCAACAGGCATTACGAGAAGGTGCTGAGAGCCAGGGCGGAGGTCCAAACAGAAGCGGGGGAGTAAAAGGGAGCAAAGCACCCATGATGGGGGAGAGCAGGGAAGGAAGCAAGGACACAGGACAAAGACAGCAACCACGGTGGTCATCTAGGGAGGGCCTGCTCAGGCCCGGGGGCTGGATGTACGTAAGAGTTTGGCAACCTGGTTTGGCTCAGTGGATAGAGCGTCAGCCTACGGACTGAAGGGTCCCAGGTTCGATTCTGGACAAGGGCACATGCCTGGGTTTCGGGATTGATCCCAAGTGGGGGGCATCCAGGAAGCAGCCAAATAATGATTCTCTCTCATCATTGATGTTTCTATCTCTCTTTCCTTCTCTCTCTCTGAAATCAATAAATATATATATATTTTAAAGTTTTCCAGGTACAAAAAGAAGAGCAGCTCAGGCAGGGGGACGACGGGATCTAAGGGCAGAGGATGGTCCTCCACGGCACTGAGGGCAGGGCAGGGCGGGGCATGGTCAGACAGGAGGGTGCACACTGGCTTCCAGTGCAGGCTCCGGGGTCTGGGCAGGACCTGTCTTCCTGCAGTGTTTCCAAAACTTTATAAAATAACATTTAGTTGCACACCGGACCATCTCACACCTCACAAGACTGTCTTGCCAAAACCGGTTTGGCTCAGTGGACAGAGCGTCGACCTGCAGACTAAAAGGTCCCAGGTTCGATTCCGGTCAAGGGCATGTACCTTGGTTGCGGGCACATCCCCAGTGGGGGGTGTGCAAGAGACAGCTGATTGATGACTCTCTCTCATCAATGTTTCTAACTCTCTCTCTCTCTCTCCCTTCCTCGCTTGTAAAAAATCAATAAAATATATATTTTTTTAAAAAAGACTGTCTTATCTTGACTCATGAGAACGTAGAATTAGGTGCAGCTAAGAACAGTGCAGT
The DNA here is from genome assembly GCA_963924515.1 of Vespertilio murinus. Lineage (NCBI taxonomy): Eukaryota > Metazoa > Chordata > Mammalia > Chiroptera > Vespertilionidae > Vespertilio > Vespertilio murinus. The sequence goes on along the minus strand of OZ004709.1, from coordinate 167,882,618 downwards.
GCATATCCCCACCAAACTCTGGTGCAACGCGTACACCCACCAAACTCTTCCCGTCCCCCTGGGGGCACGCGTACCACACTTTGGGAAACACTGCATGCATGAGATACACCTCAGGTGCCTGGCCCTGGCCCACCCCTCAAGCCAGCCCCAGGGGCCAGGCTGGCTCTCTGTTGGCCTTACCCCAGCCTGTGGGCAACGCTGGCCACAGCAGCTCATGGGCGCGAGACTTGCGGCCGGCGCTGCCCACGTAGACGCCAGCGGTGGTGAAGAGCAGCAGGAACTCACTGAGGCTGAGCTCCACGGCGCCCAGCGCCTCGCCCAGGCCCCCTCTCGATGGTGGCAGCTCCTCGGGCACCAGACTGCCCCCCAGCGCTAAGGGCGCAGCCTCGTTGAGCAGCGGGTAGAGCGAGAAGGCACCGGCCGCACCCACACACAGCCGGTCGCCCAGCAGCTCCAGGCTCTGCACAGGTGCCGGTGCCTGCAGCTCCCGGATGCGGTGGTGCCAGGGCCCAGGGCCTGGGCCCAGCTGGTAGCAGAGCACTTGGCGCTTGACAGCCACGCAGAGCACAGGGGTGCGGGCCTGCAGGATGCGCCCGGCCGCCAGCGCCTGGCAGCCTCGGGACTCGGGGATCTTGGCGCCCGTCACCTCGGCGCTCTCCAGCTCGGCCAGGGGGAAGAGGCGCACGCTGGGGCCTCGGCCACACAGCACGGCCAGAAGGCCCGCAGTGGGGCTCACGGCCAGCCGCTGCACCCGCCGGCACTCCCCCACCTGGAAGATGTCTGTGGGTGGGAGAGAGAGAGCGTCACCATCGGGTGGGGGAGAAGCAGCTCAGGGCCCATCCTCCTGCGCCCTGGGGCGAGCCCCACCCGCACCAGCCTTGGCCCCGCTGGGCACGAACCATTGCTTTGCAGGTGGATCACAAACAGCCCCTCCTCGGTGCCCAGAGCAAGCCGGTCCTGGTCTGGGAGAGGGAACGAGAGGGCCGTGGTCAGAGGGCCTGCTCAGAGGCAGGCTGGGCAGTCCACCTGCCCTTGATGAGCCTCAGTTCTGCCCCGTCCCTGTGTCCTTGAACCCTTCTGTCCCAGAGTCTAGACTGGCTCTAATGGGAGAGGCTGTGGGGGCAGGGGATGGGGTAAGGGGCCCTCCACCCCAAGCTGTGGGACTCTGGGTAAGTCTTGGAGATTCGGTTCCCCATCATGTAAAGTGGGGACCATTAAAAAAAATAAAGTGGGGCCAGAACCGGTTTGGCTCAGTGGTAGATTCCGGTCAAGGGCATGTACATTGGTTGCGGGCACATCCCCGGTAGGGGGTGTGCAGGAGGCAGCTGGTCGATGTTTCTCTCTCATCGACGTTTCTGGCTCTCTATCCCTCTCCCTTCCTCTCTGTAAAATATCAATAAAATATATTTTTAAAAAATAATAAAGTGGGGCCAGTAACGGCACCTTCCTCACCCAGCTGCTGTGGGACTTCGGAGGAAGCGGTGCGGGGTGAGTGTGACGCTCAGGACAATCCCTGGCCCATCAATGCCCGGCTCCTGACTGACGCGGACCTGACAGACCGCAGGAGGCCCAGGCTGCGGGGAGCACTGCGGGGAGCACTGCGGGGAGCACTGCGGGCGCCTCTCTCCCCCGGCCGCCTGTCACGGAGGCTCCAGGCTGCCTGCTGACCCCGCAGCCTCATGGGAGGCGGGCGAGGCTCAGGCCACCCAGCTGCTGGTTAAGAGCTGAGAGCAAAACACCTGGCTGGTCTCCTATGAAAACCTCTGCTCTGTCCCCTCGCCTGAGATTCTTTTAGGAAAAGCAAACCCAGACCCAGAGGCTGACAGCAGGAGCCAGGCCCCTGCCCGGCCCGGGCTCCTCACACCGCCAAGCCGAGGGGACGGGCGAGGAGGGCTCGGGTGCGAGGCGGGGCCCACATCTCACAGTGCGGGGACTGGGCCGTGGCAGTGGCCCTCGTGGCGGCGGCCGGGCCAGCTCTGTGCCTTCAGGCCCTAACGGCTCCCGAGCCTGCCCCGGCCGCGGCTCACCGATGATGGCGGCGCAGAGCGTGTGCGGCAGCAGGGGCAGCCCGTTGTCGTAGGCCTCCTTGAGGGCGTACACGGGCCGGGGCCGCGGCCGCGTGTCCAGCAGCAGCCGCTGCAGCTCGCCCAGCACCTGCAGCCAGCGCTCCCGCTCCGCCTCGCTCTCCGCCAGCAGCAGCACGGTGCACGTGACGGGCGGCACGGTCAGCTGGGAGGCCGTCACCTGCGGCAGAGACCGGGCTGGGGGCTGCGGGCCAGTATCCCCCCCCTCGCTGGGCAGCATTGATGCTAATTCGCCCAGACGTGAGCTTGCGGGGGGGGGGGGGCGGGGTGTGTGTGAGGGCTCGGCGCTGCTTAGAGCAGGTGATGAGCGAGGCAGGGGGTCAGACAAGCACGGGGCCAACTGCGGGCCCTGACCCGTGCTGTGGAGGGGGATGTGCGGGCCCCGTGGGGACACGGGTGAGCGGGGAAGGGTGGCCTCCCCGGAAGAGGCAGAGGAGGGGGAGGGACGGGCAGAGGGAGCAGAGGTGAAGGGTCCACAGAGCAGGGCCCTTTGGGAGGTGGAGGAAGCAGGGTGTGGTCAGGGCAGAGAGAGACCCTGGGAGAGGTGGGGAAGGCCTGCCGGGTCAGAGATGCAGGGCCTCGAGGCCCCGCGGGCGCTGAGCGTGACTGGGAGCCACAGGTGAGTCCCAACAGCAGGACAGCCAGCTTCCCGAATGGAAAACTCTGCCTCCAGGATGGAGCCGGGGTGCCGGACCGAATGGAGGCTCGTGCAGCCGCCCATGTGGGGAGGAGGGGCCGGGATGCAGGGTCAGCCGTGGGGACGGGTCAGCCTGACAGTGGATGGATGGTGGCTGCCCTCCCCCCGCCCCGGGCCCTTACCCTGAAGATGCGTGGCAGGTCCTTGGATTGGGCGTGGATAACATCAGAGGCCAGGACGGGGCTGGCTGAGAACTGGGGGTCCCTGCGAGGTTCATGGCACAGGTCAGAGGTCACACTCCCCCTGGCTGCGCCCCATCCACCCACTCGTCCCTTGTCCCGGGCCAATGCCGGGCGCCCACCTCAGGTCCAGTGCCTGCAGGAGGGCCCCGCTGGCCGGGCTGAGCCGAGGGTCCGGGGCGTCGAACAGCAGCAGGCGCGAGTCGCTGAGGGCGGCGAACACCCGCTGCCAGCCCCGCCGGACGCCGGAGGGCCGGGGCACCTGGGGAAGGCAGGCATGGCAGGGCCCGCCAGGCCGCAGCGCCGCCCGCCGTGCCGGCCGCCCCTCCCCGGCCCCAGCTCACCGACAGGAAGCCCTCGTAGGCGGTGCCCGTGCCAGTTTCGGGGTGCACTCCCAGGGCCGTGCAGAGGAGGTCGGGGGGCACGGGGCAGGGCGGGGCCTGGGGGGCGCAAGCCCAGTGACAGAAGTAGCCGCAGGCTGTGGGAGGCAGGAGGCAGGATGTGAGCCGGGGGGGGGGGGGGGGGGGGGCCGGCCCAGAACCGGGGCTCTGGGCGTTCCCAGCCCCAGCTTCCCTGGGCCCCCAAGCAGCCACTAACTCCCCGTCAGCGAGGAAAGAAAAACCTAGCACCTGGGCTCAGAGACGGAGCCTGGTGTGAGGGTCAGGGCCATTTCTGCCTGTCCCCCCAGGGGCGGGGCTGGTGCCGGGGAGGTGAGGGGGGGGGCTGGGGAAGGGTGCGGGGAGGGGGAGCTAGAGAAGGGCGGGGGGGGGGGGTCTCACCATCACAGCCCAGGCCCTGGCGGCCCAGGCCCAGCATCAGCGAGGTGCAGCGCAGACACTTGGTGGGGGACGGGAAACTCCGGGGGCGCAGCACGTGTGAGCCAGGCTTTGGGGGGGAACATGGCCATTATTCACGTCAGTCCACAGCCTCTCGGGGCCCTGCACCCCACTCCTGAGGCAACCCTGAGTGTCAGGCAGGACCAGGGATGGAGCCCCAGGGGGTCTGTGGCGGCGCTCAAACCCACTGCCCCCGCCACCCTCCACGTGGCCTGCGGCCCGGTGCAGGCGGGGGAACCAGAGGCCCCTGGAAACCCAGCGGATGGCGTGGCGCCCCCCCCCTCCCCTCCAGGCACCGACCTTTGCAGGAGGCCCTTCTGCGGGGGCTGTGGGAGCAGCGGGTCCCCTGGGGAACACAGCCTGCGGGGAGGGTAAAGGAGCAGGTGAGAACCGCGTGGGCAGAGGGTCCCCCCACTGCGCCTCCCGCCCTCCTTACCCCCAGGCGCAGGCTGCGCCGGCCCTCCGGCCGCAGCTCTGGCTCCGCTCCGGGTCTTGGGGCCTCTCCTGAGATGCCAGGGTCCTTGGCAGACTCCTTCTGGGGTTTGGGGGCAAATCAAGGGCTCTGTGCCAGTCCCTGGGACCCTAACCCTCCTCCACCAGCCCCTGACCCGGGCGGGCTCTTACCTCCGAGCTCCGGAAAGGCAGGAAGGGGATCAGGGAGTTGGAGGACTTGGTGTCTGAAAACAGAGGGGGTGGCTCACTGGGGTGGGGCCTGGCCCAGCCCTGACACTTACTCCTGAGGAGCCAGGGGCCGGGGGGCCTCAGGTTCCACCTCAGTGAGGCGGGGGGCAATGACGGCATACAGTAGGTGCCCAGTAAGTGCTGGCTAACAGATGGTGGGGTGAGCCCCCTGCCAGGCTGTGAGGGACCCCGAGGCTGCAGGGGGAGGGGCTTGCTCCAGGACAGCCGTGCGGACGGCCACTCACCTCCCGGCCCGCGGGCCCGCAGCTCCTCCCGCAGCGCCGCCAGCTCCTGCTGCAGGCCCCGGTTCTGCTTCTCAGCCTCCTGCAGACGGCTGGGAGAACCGGCGAGAGCTCACCACCCGCCCCGGCTCGCCCCGGTGCCCGCTGCGGCGCTGGCCCGGCGCTCACCTCTCGGCCTGCAGCTGCGCCTCCTGCACCTGGGTCAGCTGCTCCTGCAAGCCCTGCCTGGCCCGGATCTCCGCCTCCAGGGCCAGCTGCAGCTCCAGCCTGGCCGAGGCCTCCATCTTCTGCAGCCGCCGTGCCTTCCACTGGTGGTCCTGGTGGCCAGAGGGCACCCCCGTGAGGTGTCCCCTGGGCTGGCTGCCTCAGAGGCCCCCTCCCGCCGGGGCACACCACTGCCGGCGCCACCCGGTCAGGCGCACGGCCCCAGCTCTGCCAGTGGCACGGTGGGCTGAAGCAAGTCACTGCTCTCCCGTGAGCTGTGCCCTCGCCTTCAGAGCGAGGCACCCCCTCCCCACTGGGTATCTTGGGGCTCACCAGCGGCCGGGCAGGGAGTGTCTGGGTGCCCACGTTCCTCAAGGACTCCAGCTCCTCTGCCATCTTGGTGGCCAGGGCCTGCAGATAGCCTCTCGAGACCTTCTCATCGTTCACCCTGATTGGGAAGGGGCCTCGGGGTCAGGGCCGAGCCCTCCCTCAGCTCCGCCTGGGCCCAGCCTCCACCCCCAGCCCACGGCACCCACCAGCTGAGGATGTCGGCGATCTGGGCCTCCCAGTTGCCCTCTGTCTCCCGCCGCTCGCCCTCCAGCTGCTGCCGGCTCTGCTGCTCCCGCTCCAGCTCTTCCACAAGCTGGGGGCCGGGGGGGAGGTGGGGTCAGTCCCAGGGGCCTGAGCACCAGAGCCCTGCCTGTGCCACCCTTGCTCACCCCCCATAGCTTGCCTGCTGCGGGCACTCCGCTAGGGAGACAGCCAGCCCTGGGCCCTGGCCTCTCTGCCCACCCCTCCGGCTGGGCCCCTGCCTGGCTGCCTTGCCCTCTGTCTGCCCTACTGACCCGCTCCTGCTCGCGGCTCAGCCGCCGGTTCTCTTCCTGCAGCCGGCACAGGGCCTCCTCCTTTCCGCCGGGCCTGGAGAGGGAGGAGGCTCAGTCACTCCCACCCTGGGCCCTGGTCCTGCCCCCCCCCCCCCCCAGCCCCCGGCCGCCCGGCTCACCCGTGGCCGCGGGCCTGCTCCAGCTGCACACGCAGGGCGGCCACCTCCTTCCTCAGCTGAGCCTCCCGGGGCCCGCCCTCGGGCGACCCCGTGCCGTTGGTCTCGGAGGCGGTGTGGACGGTCTGGCGGACACGGAGCGGGTCAGGGAAGGGGCTTGGGAGGCCACGGCCCACCCTACCAGGCACCCAGGCCTGGACTGAGGGCCCTGAGTCGGGTCAGGCAGAGGGCAGTGCCCCTTAGTGGGGGGCGGGGGTTAGAACTCAGTACCTTGACCTGGGAAGGTTCCTTCTCGAGGCTTCGCTCCCGCTGTCTCTGAAGCTGTGTCACCTCCCGGCTCAGGGCGGCCACCTGGGCCTGCAGCTGTGATGGGGGCAGAGGCGGCCGGTGCTGACCCGCCCACCCCGAGCCGCGGCCTGGCCTGGCTGCAGACTCTCCAGCTTTGCCAGTCACAGTGGGAATGAGGGGGGAACCCCCGCCGCCCACCCTAACCATCACCCCCCCGCTCAGGCCTCTGCCGGCCGCAGGGGGAGCGCAAAGGCACCTGTGTTCCCAGAACCTTGACCCAGGCTCCCGGGGCTCCCTCCAGTCGCCGAGGGGCCACGTACCTCCCTCCGGGCGGCCTGGGCTTCCTCCAGCTGCGAGCTCAGGGCCCGGCTCTGGCTGGCCGAGGCCGCCTCTCTCTCCTGGGCCTCCTGCAGCCTTCGGAGCAGCTCCTCCTGCCCGCCCTGGGCTCTGCTGAGCTCCTTCTCCTGGGCCCGCAGCCCTGCCCGGGCCTCTGCCAGCTCCTGGGGGTCAGGGTGCGGAGGAACAAGCCGGGAGTCAGGGCCGGGCCCCCACCATCCAGCCACGGGCCGGGCGCCCACCTCCGCAGGCCTCACCTGGAGGAGCCGGTCTCTCTCCTGCCGAAGGTCACGGTCACCGCCCGCAGGGGGCCCATCCGTCTGGGACAAGGCGGCCTTGCTGTCCCTCGGCGTCTCTGCCAGGAATTGTCACTGAGACGGCACACGCCGACTGCCCAGCCTCAGCCAGGCACCCGCATGCAGTGTCTCGTGGAGCCCCATTTTCCACGTGCAGGCTCAGCGTTTAGGATGATTCCCTGGGCTCACACGGCGTTCACAGCGCAGGGGCGGGACCGGAACCGGGGTGGGCGCAGGTGTGCAGGGAAAGCAGCTCCGCCCCAAGGCGAGGGCGGGGGCAGGGAAGGAGCGGGTGGGAGAGTGGGGATACCTGAGCGGGTGGGAGAGTGGGGATACCTGACAGCCTGTCCTGGAGGGTCTGCACTTCCTTCCGCAGCCGCTCCAGCTCCCGGTGGTCCGAGGGGCTCTGCAGGGCCTCTGCCGGGGAGAGCCACAGCTGAGCAGCTGGCCGCGGCAGTGGCCCTGGCCAGACCCGCGCCCCGGCCCCCCGGCTCCCGGTACCTTGGAGCTTCTGGCTCAGCTCCGTCTTCTCCTGCTCCAGACAGCGGAGCCTCCTCTCCAGGGCGGCCAGCGGCTCGGAGCCGCTCTCGGGGCCGGGACTGGGGGAGTAGGGCAGCGAGGTCAGCAGAGACCCCACCGCCTCTGCTCTGCTGCACCCCCTCATTCACCCACCCAAGAAACACCCCCAGTGTGCCAGGTCTGTACCCAACCCCGGGCTCTGGGCCAGGAATAGAAACCAACCCGGCCAGACCCTGCCGTTGGGAGTCCCCAGGCTGGTACCCTGGGCAGCAGCCCAGGGCAGTGGCTCCCAGACCCCCCAGTCCCGGTTCGAGCCCCTACAAGCTACGTGACTAGGAACAGCCATCTAACATATCGGAGCCTGTTCCTCCCAGGAAAATGGAGGTGATGACAGGCTTTCCTCCAGGGATTGTCAAGAGGACTCGGTGGCGTGGGTCCTGCGGGCCCCACGCCTGGGGATCGAACAGTGGGCGCCATGAGGGCGGCACCCAGAGGGGCCTGGGCGTGGATCACGGGGCCCCTGAGGACATGGGGCCAGTCTTCCCGCCGGCTCAGAGCGCCCGCCCCCCGCAGGCACCAGGCCCCGACAGGCTGCGCTCTCGGGGTCCTCCGAGCCAGGCAGCCCCCAGCTCCCCCCCAGGTGGTGAGGACCCGACGCACCTGCCCGAGGTGTAGGTGAAGCCCACGAATGGCAGGTGGTGGCCTGAGAAGGCCCCGTGGGAGGGTGGTGGCAGGGTCCCCTGCGGAGGGAGGGGAAAGGGTTAGTCTCCAGGCACGGCTCCAGGCTGAGGCTCCAGACCCAGGAGACACCTGGGACGGAGTGCCGCCCTCCCCGGCGCAGGTGGGAACGTGGCCCCCACCCAAGCAGAGCACACTTCCCATGAGCCCTTGAGGCTGTGGCCGCCCAGGCACCCCTGGGAGTCTTCTTCTTTATAAACTTCTGGTGGGTAGAATGCCGCGAGGTAAAGGACCCTCACCTGGCACAACCCACCTCAGGCAGGTGGACGCAACTCCCAAGAGCCTCTGGGGTCTGAAGGCCGCAGGCCCAGCCCAGCAGCTGCTTTGGGAAGCCTCTAGGGGTCCCCACAGCCAGGGAGGGACCTCCTGCGGGGGGACCCGCCACTCACTGGGTGGTTGAGGGTGTCGTCGTCCACATCGAAGTTGGAGGTGTCCACAGGCCCGCGGAGCTCCGGGATGTAGGGGGCGGTGCTGCTCGCGAGCCGCTCCCAGTCCACACCCTCGAAGAAGGGATGGTTCCGGAAGTCGTCCAGCCCCCCTCGGCCCAGGCGCTCCTCCTGGCGGCACAGCAGCTGGCGGATCAGGTCCTGGGCGCTGGCCGGCACGTCCGGCACGTCCGAGGGGAACTGCAGGTGGTCCTGCGGCCGGGGGAGCGGGCGGGTGGGTATCCGAGTCCCACCCCCACCCACCACCCACCTCGCGCCCGCGGGAGTCCCGCTGCCCTCCCAGGAGCCAGAGCCCGGCAGCCACACCTCATGGTTCATGATCTTGGCGTAGGTTTCCACCAGGGACTCGGCGTAGAAGGGCGTCTCCCCGAAGAGCAGCTCGTAGGCGCAGACCCCCAGCGACCACCAGTCGCACTGCGGGCCGTAGTGGCCCTTGCCCTCCTCCATGGCCTGCAGGATCTCGGGGGAGATGTAGTCGGGGGTCCCCACTGCCACGGACGAGTCCACCTGTGGGCGGGGGTGGTGATGAGGACAGCCCCCGGCGTGGCTGGGCTGCTGGCCCCTCACCCCGGGTCTAGGCCTGGCACCCCCCCTCCCTAGGGGTTGGCTGGCCCGGCGCTCCCACCTGGGCCCTGGGGCCTAGTCCGTCCTTCCCCCGGGAGCCGGATGCCCACTGCCCGAGGCCCGAGGGAGTGTTTCCTGCCACGCGCTCCCTGCCCCCACCCGGGGCGGGGCCTCACCATGCCGCTGTTGTTGAGGCGCAGGCAGGAGCCGAAGTCAGCCAGGCGGATGTGCCCGTTCATGTCCAGGAGGATGTTGTCCGGCTTGACGTCCCTGGGGGAGGCGGGGAGAGTGACCTGTGTGTGGCTGGGTGTGCGCACGGGCACGTATGTGTAAGCTCCCACGTGCTCCTGCATGCACGCATGTGGGATGGGTGAGGGCGGGTGGCCAGGGAGGAAGGTGGCTAGGCCGCGGAAAGGGATGGGTACGGACAACCCTGAGGCAGCGGGCGCACACAGGCCCATCACACGGCTTTTGGGGTGAGCATTTGAAGGCCTCGTGCAGGGGGGGGCACCCGAGCGGGGCCTGGCGCGTGGCGAGCGCTCGGCGAGGGGCAGCTGTCCCCAGAGCTGTCAGCGGGCACTGGGCGGCCCTGGGCCGAGGGGCCCCACCTGTGGACGTAGCCCAGCTGGTGCAGGGAGTGGATGGCCAGCACCATCTCCGCCAGGTAGAACTGGGCCAGCTCGGGCGGCAGGCGGTCCTCGAAGCGGCTCAGCAGAGTGAGGAGGTCCCCGCCGGCGTAGTAGTCCATCACCAGGTACTGGATGGCGGTGGGGGGGGCAAGAGTCAGACGGAAACAGGGACCCCTGCCCAGGACCTCACCTCCCGGGGGCCCCGTAGGGCTCTGGGAGGCGGGGCTAGTCTCCCACCAGCTCCGGGGCGGCCAGCTCCCGGTCAGTACTCGGCGGAGGGGCCAGGCCCTGAGCTGGGTGGGAGGCTAAGCCTGTTGGTCCCAATGGGAGAGACCTCTCTCCCTTCGGCCCAGTGCTTCTGACCCCGAGGGCCTCCTCCTCTGTCCCCGGGGACCCCCCAGCCTTGCCCGGGACCCTCACCAGGTACTCCTCGTCCTGGAAGGCGTAGTGCAGGGCGGTCACCCACCGGCCGTCCCCCTTCACCAGCACGTCCCGCTCCTCCCGGAAACAGGCCGTCTGCAGCGGGTTTGGGGGGCAGGGGGTGGGTGGGATCAGAGCCCAGGAGCGCCCCGCGCCAGCTCCGGGGATGGAGTGAGACGCAGGAAGTCCAGGAGCTCAGATTAAGCTCCGTGTGAGCCGGAGCCCATGCTTTAAGGCTCCGGGCCTCAGTGTTACCGTAAGGAAAGTGGGAACAACTCCACGTGCTCCCAAGAGTGAGGAAGGGATGCAGGGGTGCGGGGGAGGGTTGGCAGCTGTTGGGGTGGATCCTCTGCCTGTTGGGCAGCCACACCCCTCTTCTCCCTCATGCCCCGTACATCAGCGCCCTCTCGCCCTCCCCCCTCCTCCGTTTTTAGGGTGCCTGTCTCACCAGACTCCAAACTGACCTCGGCCCTCTTCAGCATCTCCCATTTGTGCAGCATTTTCATGGCGAAGATCTGCCCGCTGTCCCTCTGCCTCACCACGGCGACCTGAGGCCGAGAGCACCGGGCTCAGCGGGCTCAGCGGGCTCAGCGCCGGGGGTGCCAGCACCCTCCTCCCGCCCGCCCGCCCCGGCCGACCGCTCACCTCCCCGAAGGCGCCTCGGCCGATCACCTTCAAGATCTCAAAGTCCTCCCTCTGCAGCCGCAGCTCCTTCACTTTTGTGACGAAGGGGCCGGCTGGGGAGACAGAGTGGGGCTCAGGGGACCTTCCGGAGGGCCCAGACCCCTCTCCCCGCCGGGGAAAGCCAGGAGCTGTAACTGCCCTGAGGCCCGGGCAAGGATGGCCTCCCAGGACAACCCCTGGCTAAGGGGGCGCTAGGGGCCGCAGCCCACTCAGCCGTGACCAGGATGCATGCCAGGCGGGTCTTGACTCTGCTGACCACTTGGCCCTGAGACCTCCCTGAAGCCTTTGACCTCTGCCCCCAGACTCTCGCAGGGACTGATGGGACTTGTAGTCCTCCCCAGCTTGGGGCTGCCCCTGGCCGGCCAGGTGGCCCAGGGCAGGTGGGGAGACCATTCCCACCCCAGCTCCCAGCGTTTAGCCACCCAGCACGGCCGTTTAGCCACCCAGCACGGCCGGGCCAGAGCCTGTCTTGGGAAACTGGACAGGCAGCATTCCTTGTCCCCAGAGAGGCTTCTCTGCCACGGAGGAGTGTGGCCCGGTCCCGGGCCCCTGTAGGCACCGGGCACCTCGGCTGGGTGAGGCTGGGGGGAGCCCAGAGGACGGGCAGGGCCGTGTCTCCCCCCATGGGAGGCCTCCTCGTCGGCAGCACAGATAGGCCTGCCCAGAACCTCACAAGACTCAGAAGCAGGGCCAGAAACCTCCCCCTGGCTCCCGACGCTGGCACTGGAAGATGTGAGCACTCGGGACCTCCCCCAGGCCTGACCAGCCCGGCAGCCCTGAGCCCTCCTCCCTTCTGGACGTGGCCTTCACCTGGCAGGAGCCTCCCCTTCCTGCAGTCCCCGACACTCCCACACGGGCACCGTCAGCCACTCCCCGCCCTTCCCGGGCCTGGGGGCGGGCACCGGGGCCTAGAAGCTTAAGGAGGCCACGAGTGACCAGCAGCAGTTGGGGTCAGCTGCAGTCTGACTCCCTGCCTCAGTTTCCCCTGCCAGGGGGTGAACTCCCTGCCAGATGGGCGGGCGTGTGGGTGGGACAGAGAGCTGCTCCACAGGTTTGTCGGGCAGAACCCCCGCAGCAGGGGTGGAAACCTCATTACAGACACTAATTGTCTCTTTCCCAGGTCTGTGTGTGCAGCGGAGAGGAGCAGCCACAGGCCTCCGGGGGGGAGCTGAGGCCGGGGCGGCCACCCACCTGCCAGACGGGGGCCCACACCCGGGGCCCACGGACAGGAGGGTGCAGGTCCCCGGCCAGGCTGCCCCGGCCCCTGGCCCTGCCCCCGGGGACGGGGCTCTAGGATTGGGGACAAGTTGGGGCAGGAGCAGAGTGAGTCACCACCCTGCAAGCTACCTCGGGAGATGTCAACAGACAGGCCCCCACAGGGGTCCCAGGCAGAGGCGCCAGGGGCAGGCAGGGAGGAGCACATGTGTGTGCAAACACACACACACACACACACACACACACACACGTGGGTGTGGCGTCACAGGGGGTGATGACAACACAGTGAGACACAAGCGTAAGGTGCCGGCCTCCGGGGAGGAGGCAGCAGGGAGATGGGGGCCCTCTTACCGCCCTCACCACCGAGGAGAGGGCTGTGGGCTGGGGACCACTCACTGGCATGTCTCAGGCCCCACCTGTGCCAGGCTGGGCCGTGTGCCTGCCCAGAGCTCAGGAGGGCCTGAACACTAGTTGCCCACTGGGCAGACACCCTCACCCCTCCTCCAGGCCAGGCCCCATGCCCTACCCCCATGGCCTGGCTGGCACCGGCGCTCACAGTGAATTCAGGGTCACCCCGGGCCAGCCACTCCCGGTGACTCAGACGAGTCAACCAGGAAGGGGTACAGATCCACCTCCAGCCCGGCCTCCCTCCCTGGCCCTGGGGAAAAGCCCTCAGGAAACCTGGCCAGCGGCTGGCACAAAGGGGCCGGGGTTGGTGCCTCGTCCAGACGGGGTGGTCTCAGATGCAGGGGGATGGACGTGCGTGGGGGAAGAGGGACATGTGTGACACCTCCGGATTGCGAGTAGAAACAGGTGTCTCTCCACCAGCTGCCCGTGAGCGTCCCAGTGCGGCCGAGTGGTATGGGGGAGACCGAGAGCCCGTGTGTGCCAGCGGGTGACATGCACGGAGTCTGTGTTCTCACAGGTCGTGAGGTGTGATGCGTGAGGGAGGGACTCTGGACGTGGCTCTGGGCAGAATGTGTGTTGTCCCCGTGTCTGGGTCTAGACCTGGGACCAAGTTCCTTTGAGTCTGTCCGTGGGAGATGTGTGTTGTGTGCATGGCCCGGAGTGGAAGGGAGTGTGCGTGAATCTGAGTGAAGGTAAGTGTGCAGGTGACCAAGAGGCCCGCCGGCTCCGCTGGCCAGTTCCCAGCGGCTGCGGTGGGGACTGGGGGCTGTGGGCGCGCGGCTCCGGGCGGGAGGGTCGGTGGGCGCGGGGCGCGGAGGGAGGGAGGGGGTCCTGCCGCCCAGTCCCGCCGTCCACCCCTCGGGTCCCGCCTGAGTCACTCACCCCAGCTCAGGAACTGCGCCACGTTGCGCTCTCGCCGCAGGGGGGCGCTGCTGAGCTCGTGGTGCAGCCCCAGCAGCAGATCCAAGAGGCCGTCGAGGCCCGGGCCGCCGCCGGCCTCGCCCCGCGCCAGCCGGTCCAGCGCCCGCAGCCGCCGCTCCATGGCTGCGGCCGAGGCTCCGGCCCGGGCTAGAGCCGGGCCGCCCGCATGTCCGCCGTCGGTCGGTCCGCCGGCCGGTCCTCGGAGCCTCCGCGCGTCCTCCCCCCACCCTCCCGCCCTCCCCGCTGTCACCTTCCTCCGAGGCCGCCTGCGCGCCCTCACCTGGGCGCCCCGCCCCGCCCTCCGCCCCGCCCCCCGACGGACGGGCAGGTGCGCGCCGGCCAATGGGAGGCCCGACAGCGGGAGAAGGTGGGAGGGCGGAGGCGAGCGGGGGCGGGGCCAACCCCGGCCAGGAAGTGGGGGGGCGGGCCGAACGCCACCAACTCCTGGGCGGGGCGGGGCGGGGCGGGGCGGGCGGGGGTCTCTAGGGCCCGGGAAAGCCGGCCAGGTCGCTGTGCGGCCCCAGACCCAGCCCTACCTGGGCCCCGCCGGCCCCCCACCTGGGCGGGGGTGCCCGGGGAACTGCGGCCCCCCTGGCCCGCCGGGGCCGCGGCCGCCTCTTCCTCAGCTTAGGGAGAGGGGCTAGGGACGCCCGCGGCCCCGGAGCCCGATGGGAGTTGTAGTCCGCACCCTTCCCGGGGTGTCCCCCCTTCAAAAAACTGGCCAGTTTCTGCTTTCATTTTACTCGTATCGTTACAGCCAGATATGTGGGAGGCAGGTATGTGAGGCAGGAATAGCTACACCCACTTGGCAGATGGGCACACCGGGACTTGGGAAGGACAAAGTGTGTTGAGGGGCTGAGGATGGGGGGACCCTTAGCTGAACCCTGCAGTGCAGCTGAGTTGATAACTCCACCCCAGGCTCCGGGTGTGTGTGTGTGTGTGTGTGTGTGTGTGTGTGTGTGTCTGTATTAAAGCTGGGGACTGTGAGACAAGGAAGGGCTCAGCACAGGAGAAGCCACAGGAGAGCCTAGGCGGGCTGCTTTGGTTCAGAGAAGCCGGAGAAAAGGGAGCCTTGGGGCCAGGCGCAGGGGGTTAGCAAGAGACAAGCTGCTGCTGGCCGTTGCTTCCCTGATTGCAAGTCTGGGGGGTCCCTGAGAGTTTAGGAGACGCAGGCCTGTGGGGGAGGGAGAGCAGGGAAAGGAGGGAGAGCAGGCCCCCGCAGGCTCTCACAGCCCCGGGTGGGAGCAGGGCCTCGGCCGGCCGGGAACTTAAAGGCCAAGGAGAAGCTGGCTGAGCCGGAGGAGGTCAGGAGCGGGAGGGGCTGGCTTGTCCAGTGGTATTTCTGATTTCTGCCCAGCTGTCTGCAGCTGGGCCGGACCAGAAACCACAGGGCTGTGAGTCGGTCCAAGGGGAGGAACCACGGGAGGGGTTTTTAGCGGCTTTAGATAACACATTCTTCCATTTAAAAAGATCTCTTTGGGCGTTCGCCTCCTCCCCGAGGCGGAGGCCTTCTGGAGTCTTCTGGGTCCGGCTGCGAGCCTTAAGGGAGGAGGCACTGGGAACGTCCTAGAGCTGAAGTAAGCATCCCTAGCCGCCCTTTTGATCTCCTCCGAGACTGTCCCTGGGAAAACCAAGACATACAGGCTCTCTCCCCACCCGAGCCAGGGGGGGAAGGGAGCCAGGATTTATTATTATTATTATTATTATTATTATTACCACCATTATTACTATTACCAGAATTTAAATTTCAACGGCCTATGTGTCTTCTGGGAGGGGGACTGGGACTGTGTGATTGAGCCCTCCGGGTTCTCACCTGTTGCATTCTGGGCCTCCTTTTGGGGGCGGGGCAGGGGTGGGGCCCACCGTAGGGTTTGTGCCCCGGGAGGCCACAGGGGGGCGCTAGAGACCAGAGGAAGTCCAGGCGCTCGGGACAAGCCCAAGTTCCCATCTTCTGGCGGGTTACAGGGTAGGGAGAGGCTCCTGGGTGGGAAGACAGACCTCTCCGCATCGCCCCTCCTGGACACTGATCCCAAACCCACTCCAGCCCGCCCCCAGGGTCAGCAGGCAAGGGCCAGCTGGTGGGGCCGCTGGGGCCTGGCTGACTCCTGGGGTGACCTCGGGCAAGTTTCTTAGCTTCTCCGAATGCTGACTTCTCGGACAGGCCCCTCCCTGGCCCTTCCCTTCATGCTCCACCTCACGCAGAGCAGCGGAGGGAAACGGACAGAAACGGAGACCCACCGGTGTCCACGCGGGGCGGTCTACCTGGTACGCGACTCTGTTTGGTCCTGCGTTCCCTTTTGTCACCTCCTGTTCCACGCCTCCGTTTCCTCGTCAGTAAAGGGGGGTGGCTCCCTGCTCCTTCTGCAGCTCAAGGTCAGAAACCCCCCAAGGCTCTGTCTGTCCCTGAACCCCCGGCTCCAGACTCCACAGCAGCCAGTCCTCCAGCCCAGCTATCAGACAGCTCCCGCCCTGGGCCCGGCTCTGCCCCAGCCGATCCGTTCCCTAGGCCGGTGTGGGCCAGACCACAGGGCTGCACGAGCCTCACCCAGGAGCAGGGTCTGCCTGTGGCAATGACCGTGGCCCAGTGAGCAGAGGCCTCCCTCCTGCCCCCCTCATTCCCACACCCTGGTCACTGCTTCCAGAGGCCCCAGGAGCGGGGGCACCGTTCCTCCCATACCCCCCCCCCAGCCCCTTTGGTATGGCGGGGTTGGCACTGGCTCTCGGGAGCCCCGGGGATAGCAGATCATGGTGATTCCAGCTTCGTTCCTGTGGTCCTTGGTATTTCAAAGCTGAGATCTGCTATCTTCACACGGGCCCTCCCATAACCAATTAATACCTCGAGGCCGGGGGGGGGGTGGGCGGTGCCAGCAGCTAGTGCCCGGTGGCAGAAGGGCAGCCGTGGCCCCAGACGCTGGGACAGGGGCCAGGGGACAGGAAAGGCCAGAGGGCGGTGGGCTTGATGTAGGCCTCTGGGAAGGGCCTTGATGAGGAGGAGAAAAGAAACTGTCAGGCCCTGTCTGGTGTGCTCAGAGTGTTGGTCCATGTACCGAAGGGTCTAGGGTTTGATTCCGGGTCTAGGGTTCGATTCCCGGTTAAGGGCATGTACCTGGGTTGAAGGCTTGAGCCCCGGCCCTGCTCAGGAGAGAGCAGGAGGCAATCAATTGATGTCTCACATTGATGTTTCTCTCTCCCCTCCCCTCCCCTTCCACTGTCTAAAAATCAATGGAAAATATATCCTCCGGTATACGAGGCTAGCAGAAAGAAAACAGTGGTTCAGAATAGGGGATCACCACAGAGGGGGAGGTGAAGCCAGTGCAGGGGAGTGGCAGGGAATCCGGGCCTTCTGAACCCCAGAGCATAGGTCCCTGAGTCTGGGAGTGGCTCAGACGCAGGCAGCCTCAGGGGCTGTCACATCCACAGCCACCGCGTGGGCCTCCTGAGCGGCCTGCGGCTCCCCTTCCCCACGGTGGACTCAGGCCCAGTGGCTGAGCACGAGCCTCCCCAGCCCTGCCTCAGGAGGCCACTCTCCGCAGACGGGCCTGCAGGGCCACTGGCATTGCCCTGCTGCCCTGGCCCTGGGCCACGCCGGAAGCACAGCGCCCCACTCCTGCCCCAGAGAGCCAGGGACCAAAGGGAGGCTGGCTGTGGGTCAGTGCTGACCAGGCGTGAGGCCTGGGGCAGGTGGTCCCCCTCTCTGGGCTGCTGTCTGCTCACAATGGAGGGCTGCCCCAGCTCAGGTGGGAGGGGCAAGTGGACCCCAGGTTGCCCACCAGTGGCCGCGGGACCGTCTGGGAAGAGTGGGGGGAGGGTGGGGGCTGCATTGCCGCTCGGGCTCCAGGTTTTATCCGAACGCGTGTCTGTGTGGGGAGAGGCTGATGGAAATGGTGACGTGGAGGGTCCGCACTCCCCGAGCTAGTCCTTGGCAACCCCACACACCTCCTCCCCCGCCCGCCCCGGCACGCCTTGGGTGTGTCCTTTGAAAAGTCCAAAGCTCCAAATGGGTGGACATATGGCGATTTCATCATCCTGGCTTTGCTTCCCAAAACCGTGTGTGCTGCTCCCGCTCACCACGGGGGCTCCCCCTCTCCACGGAGGCCGCGGCCATGTGGCTTTATAATTAGCAAGCCTTCTGGGCGACAGGAAGCCGGTCTGAGCCCCATCGGCCACCACCCCGCTGGCCCACGGGCGGCGCCACCGAGTCTGAGCTGCTCTAGGGAAGGGTGGGTCCCACCTGCTTTGTTCTGGGAGCTGGGTGGGGCGCTGGGCTCCCTGCACAGACTCCCACCCCCACCCCCACCCCCGGCCAACTGCACTGGGTGCTGAGCAAAGGTGGCCACCGAGGGGCCCTGCCTCTGAAGCAGGAGCTCCTGTTTGCGTTTGGCGAGGAATCAGGCTCAGGAGGGAAGACAAGCCTCATCGAGAGCGCAGGGCAGAGCGGGGGTTCGGCCCCCGCCCGCCTGCCCTCTGTGCTTTCACGGAGAGGGCAGAACTGGTGGCTGGGTGCCCGAACCCTGTCGAGGCTGGTGGCCTTGGGCAAGTTCTGGGACTCCTCTCTGAGATGAGAGCAGGACGAGGTGACGTTTTCGACGGAGCAGAAGCGACCGTTTTGACGAGATCTTACAGGAAGGGCTCCCGTGGGGCTCACCCCCCACTCCCCTGGCTTCCTGCTCCGTGGGTTCTGAGGTGCCACCTGGGCAGAGGGCCCGAAGGCCTCTTCCCTCAGGGGCTCTGGGTGCGGTAGAATCAGCGCTCCTGTGCCGAGCAGCCTCTGAAGGGGCCTTTCACCCAGGTCCTGGCCGGCCAGGGAGCTGGAGACGGGTGAGGGGCAGATGCTGCCCTCCGAGGGGTGGCCACACCCTTGTCCACACACTGGCCCTCCCCGAACTCCCTCCACAGCCCGAGAAGCCCCCCAACCTGTAAAGCTCAATCCAGGGCCTGAGCTCCCGGCCAGCAGGAGCGCACCACCTGCCCTGGCCCTTCCTTTTAAGTCTCAGATCGGCCGCCACTTCCTGGGGTAGCGTTGGTGGTGCACCCAGCCTGTGCGAGGGGGGAGGGTGCTGAGTGTGGGTGCGGAAAGCCCCGAGCGGCGGGCTCCGTGGAGGGCAGGGTGGCCAGGCACTCTGGGTTCTTTGTGCTGCACCTCCGGGGACCCTGGGAGCCGAGGGGCTGTGCCAGCTTCAGGGCCCCGGGCTGCAGTGGTAGCGTTTAATCTTTTTAACCTTCCAGGCGCAAACGTTTCTCAGTGAGCCCACAGCTAAGGAATTGGGGGTGGGGTTCAGCTGCAGGCTTTGTTTTTTCTCTGAAAAGGGAACTGTGGATCAGCGGCTGGTGGGCACACCAGGTCTGGATCATGCTATACACCTGCCCATCCGAGCCTCGGGCTGTGCAGTGGGGGAAACACTGACCTCCCATCACGAGGGTCGAGGTAACCCCAGTGCAAGGCAAACTGCCCGAGTGGTGCCAGGCTGGCGATCAGATACTGTGCTCAGACCAGACACCCACCAAGCCGGCTGGCAGGACCCAGGGCACCCGTTCATACACCGTCTTTTGCCTCAAGTGAGCTTGGTGCGCTCCACCCTGATTACACGTCTGAGGCCTGCACGGTGCATCAGCTCCCAATTCGGCTCCTTCCCGGGGCTGGTACCCGCAGCTCCCCTCCCCCACCCGAGGCACGGCCGGCCCCACCCCAGTAATTGTATTTTGTTGCTGGTCTGAGTACCAGCTTCACTATATCTCACCCCCATCCCCCCACCCCCGGGGCCTAGCACCCAGTCCAGTCTACCACTGTCTCCCTGACCCTCCCAGGGCCCCGGGCCCCACGGGCGCCCACCTGTCTGCCCCGTCCGGGCGAGGCCCAGGGGGAGGAGATGCTGAGATCATACAAGGCAGGTTGCGTCCTCACAGCCCCAGGGCAGGCAGCCTCCTTCTGTCACCAGATTCTCCAACTTCGGGGCCCCATCCTCTCCTAAAATGACCGCTGCTCAGCCCTCCGAGCACGGGCAAGGGGGCATCGGCCGGTCTGCAGGCGCCTCCTAGGAGGCAGCAGCTGCCAGCGCTGAGCGTGCCTGCGCCCGGCCCGTCCTGGCAGGCTTGCCGATCTGTCCCTGCCCTGCCAGCGCCCCGGCAGGCACCGGGGGGCAGGCGCTGGGAGAACGAAGCACCAGGAGCCAGCTTCAGCACAAATTCTTTAATTCAAGAAAGTCTTGTCTCAGTTGCTTTTCTTCCCACAGGGAGCGTGGAAAAGCCACTGCACCGGAAACAGTGAGTTCTCACAACGCACCTTCACCCTCACCTAACACTGTGCGGCATGGCGGGCCGAGGCCGGCTGGATGTGACCGGGCCGCTCCTGGCCACTGGGACCCGCGGAGCGGATGGACGGACGCCTGGAGAGCAGCACTGGGGGCTGGGCGGGGCTGGCGAGGTCAGAGGGCAGCAGTCCCTGAGACCCCGTGGGAGTGACAATGGCTGCAGGCGTGGAGCCAGCAGTGTGTCCGACCTCACGCTGCTCAGACAGCCCGCCGAGGCAGCAGTGAGGGGCCGGAGCCGGCCAGCGCTGCCTTCCTTCTCAGCCTGGGGAAGGGGTTGCTCTAAGGGCACCCCACCTTCCTTTGCTCAGGGAGGGAAGGCCGGAGAAGGCTTCCCTGGGAAGTGATGGAGGTAAGAGGGAAGGGGCTGGTTATCCTAGGTCTCTGGCCACGAGGCCGGGGCGAGAGCACCAAACCATGCCAAGTTCATGAGGACCTAGCACCCACCCCGGGGTGGGGCAGGGAGGTGCACCAGAATGCCCAGGGAGTGAGGGTGCCGCAGAGAACATCCGTGGGGTCCCGGCGGGGAGCTCTGCACACACCCTGTCTAATGGCTCCCGGGTCGAGCTGCCCCTGGCGAGAGCGGGGACGGAGACAAAAATCACAGCTTCTGGACGAGTGGTTAGGAAGGGACTGGAACACTCGGAGTATGAGGGGTGTTCCTTTTACAGAACCAACACTAGCTTATGTATCTCTGGAAGATGTTCTCTTTCACACCCCCACCCTCGACCCCCCAGCGGCAGCTGGGCCGTGCTTCTGGCCGGGCGAGGGCGGGAGGCTGAGAGCAAAGAGCAGGGCTGTGCGCAGGGCTGAGGTGGCAGAAGGCACAAGAACGGAGGCTGGGACACGGGAGGAAGCCACGAGCCCGAAGAAGCATCGCTCAGCTCAGGAATAAACCAGATCTGTCATTCCTGTCCACACAGGCCCCAGCGCCCGGCAGCTGCCAGGGGGCGCGGGAGTGGTCGTGGGGCGCCGAGTGCTGCTCAGCCAGAGCAGGAGGCAGGCGGGAGGCCAGCTGTGCGTGAAGGCATGGGGCTGTCAGACGAGGAGGAGGCAAGAAAGAAGGCCGCCTCTAACGTTATATATTAAAAATATCCATAGTTCTTGTGCATAAAATTCCATCACTCACATACGAGTATCACCCTGCCTCCCCTTTAAAAGAAAGATGGTGGTTTCCTTTCAAGGTCCACTCAGTCTTTATGGGCCTTGAGAACCGGTGACCCTCCCTCCCCCGTCTGCCGGCTGGTGCCTGGGGCCCGCTGGTCACTCGAGCCTCCGCTTGGAGGGCGGGATCAGGTGCGGGGGCAGGTCGGTGGGCAGCTCGTGGCCCTCCAGCTTGACCTTGATGAGGTGGTTGGCCAGGGCGAACTCCTCGTCGTCCAGCAGCCCGTCCTTGTCCACGTCGGCCAGCTTCCAGATCTTCCCCAGCACCGTGTTGGGCAGCTTGGACTTCACCATCTCCTTCTTGGCGTTGGCGCCCGTGATCTTGCCGTTGACGGGCGACAGTGTGTAGAAGATCTCGTCGTAGGTGGGCTTGTCCTTGCCCACCACCCACTCGATGTCATCGATGCCTTCCCCGGCGCCCTCGCCGTAGCCGTGCCCGAAGGGCCCGTTCATGGTGCCCTCGAAGGCACCGCCCTTGACGACCTGGGAGGGCATCTGGGACTCCTCCTGGCGCACCATCACCATCAGCCGGGCGATGTCGTTGGCCAGCATGTCGTCCACTGTGTCCAGCAGCTTGGGCTTCAAGGCCTGGAACTTGGTGAAGTCTTGGGTCTGCAGGAGTTCCTGTGGGGGAGGGGGAGAAGGTGGGTTGGGCCTCCAGACTCCAGGCGGAGTGGGCGAAGCAAGGGTTCCCGAGAGAAAGCGGGCTCCTCCCCACAGCCCGACCACGTCACAGCTCAGGCAGCTCGGTGAACCCCGCTGGGCCCTGCGCCCCCATTAGTAAACTGGAAGGTAGGAGTCCCTTCCTGGCAGGGCTATGGAGAGAATGAACTGGGGTGAGGCCAGAGTGCCTGGCCCGACCCCATTCCCTGAGGACCTTCGGGTGGGGGGCTGGTGACTTCCCAGCTGCCTCCATCTTGGGAGCCCCACCCACAGAGACCCAGCGCCCCGCCCTCCTCACGCCTCCAGCCCGGGAGGGCGCGGCCGGACCTGCATCTTGCGGAGGCTCGGGAAGTCGCCGGCGGAGATCTGGTGCTCCCGCTCGATCTTGGCGTAGATCTCGCCCAGGTTGCTCACCAGCTCCTTCTTCTTGCTCTCTTTGCCGAACATGTTGGGCATCTCCTTCTTGAGGGAGCTGATGATGTAGGCGTGCACCTGGGCGGGGAAGGGGCGTCACAGGCTTCCCCGCACCTCGGCAGGCGCCCGGGCTGCCCAGGAGGCCGGGGCTGTGACCGGGGGAGGTGGGGGTGGGAGGGGGGCAAAGGCAGCCCAAAACCCGTGTTCTGCTTCCCGCAGGCCCCCTCCCCCAGGGACCCCTCCATGGGGCAGAGGGGCAGCCCCCCACCCGCACGTGCAGACAGGTGGACACTCACATCGAGGTCATTAAACTCCACCAGGGCCTGATTACGCTCCTCTGTCATTACCAGAGCCTTGGGGATGACTAAGGATTAGGAAATGCCACCAGCTTCCCCCGATGTTTGAAGCTTTATCTCAGCTTCAATACCTTGCTCAGACATTTGCCAATTCAAGACGACACACCTTCCTTCCTCAGGTTGGGCTGTGATGCTGACAACCCTCCAGGGCACCAGCCCTTCACATCCTCTGCCTTTGCCAGCCAGTGTCCAGCCGGGAGGCCAGCAGCCAGCCAGCCACCTTCTCCCAGACTGATCCTCCTGTGACCGCCCCTTCAATCCCTCCTGGGCCTGGCTGCCTGGGCCGGGAGCAGGCTGAGAACGGCCCGGGGAAGCAGGCCTCCCAGAGTCAGCACAGAGAGCCCGGAGCCCGGAGCGCTCAGTCCAGGAGCAGGAAGAGCAGGTGGGGGACAGGTCTGGAGCCGGTTTCCCAGGCAAAGTGACTCAATGTGCCCTCGGGCCAGGAGAGGACACACCACTCTGAGGGACGCAGGAGGAAGCCTGCCCTTTGTTCTGTCCTGGAAGAGGGGAGCGCCTTCCCTGGGGTTTCTTCTGCGCTCAGGGCCCTCCTCCTCCAGCTGGGCGCCCCTCATCCTCTGAGTCAGGACCAATTACTGGGGTTTTCTCCCAGGCTCCTGAGAACGAGCTGCTCACCACGGCCCCGCAGCCATTCACCCAGAGATCCGCGGCCCTGTGTCCCCTGCGGCCTCCGCAGCAGCCTGTCCAGGCACAGACCACGGGGCTCCGTCCAAATGCAGACGGCTCGGCCGGCAGGGCCGCCGGGGCCTGAGAACCGTCTCCTAGCGAGCTCCCGTGAGCTGGCCCAGCACTCTGGGCAGCAGACGCAGCCGGTGGGGAAGGATGAGGACCAGTTCTCATTACTCGGGCCAAAAGCTACCTGACACCAGGCTCAGTGTGGGGCGCCCTGTCCATGGCGGAGTCTCCAAACCTCAGGCTACACACGGACGCGGCTCCCCGGGGCAGGAGAAGAGCCCGCCGACCAGCGGGGAAGCCCCATCCTCAGTCCTGCACTCAGGGGCCCGGGCGACTGCTTCACAGGCCACAGGGCTGCTTTCTCCAGAGCAAACGCCCCCCGCTGCCTTCCTAGCCTCTGCGTGCCGCCCGGCTCTCCACGGCCCTTTCATCAGAGATCACGACGCACAAGGGCCTCTGCAGGCCACCGCCTCGGACTGGCCACCCCAGGGTCTCATGTGCTTGGCCTGACACCGGGATTCCAATGTCTTAAGCAATTCAGAAGCTGCCAGAAGCTGCCAGCAGGCCTCGTGCTCCCGCAGAGGGGCTGGGGCGGTTCAGCAGGGCCTCTGGAGACGGAAGCTGCCAGCCTTCTCTCTGGGCCCACAGGCTAGAAGCCCACCTCGCCACCAGCCTCCTGCCCACCTCTCCACCAGCCTCCTGCCCACCTCTCCACCAGCCTCCTGCCCACCTCTCCACCAGCCTCCTGCCCACCTCTCCACCAGCTTCCTGCCCACCTCTCCACCAGCCTCCTGCCCACCTCTCCACCAGCCTCCTGCCCACCTCTCCACCAGCTTCCTGCCCACCTCTCCACCAGCCTCCTGCCCACCTCTCCACCAGCCTCCTGCCCACCTCTCCACCAGCTTCCTGCCCTGGCTTAGGCACCAGCTCCCACCAGAGGCCCAGCCTGGCCCGGCCCAGCACGCTAGCTCCCCAGTTTGCTTCTGCAGTAGCCTGTGGTCTCCCCAAATTGTGCTTTATGTGCTGTATGCTTCCCCCTATGGCTGACCAGCGCTACAAGGGTGGGGAGCTGCTGTCGGTCCCCACTGTGTCCCCTGCCGAGGGCACTTCAGAGCTTAAGGGACCTGCGGGGGGAGCCCGTGAGGCCTTAAGCTGCGCCTCCGCCACTTCCACTCCCAGCTGCTGAGGGTACAGAGGGACCTTCCAGTCTGAGGTTCATGCACACTAAGGATTTCACTTAAAGAACAGTTGTGCCCACAGGTGCAGAGAGAGGACTGGTTCAGACACAGTGCAATGGGGCTGTGGCCGGGGGTCTTCAGAGATGGGCACCCCAAAAGGCAGGCAGCCCAGCACAGGAGCCACCCCGGCGCAGCCGTGCCCACCGGGCCTACCTTGGCCAGCCTTGCCCTCTTGATCAGGTCGTTGAGCTTGCGGAGGGCGGCGTTGCGGGGCAGGGACTGGATGTCCTTGAAGAGGTCCTGCTCCTCGGCCTCGAAGAGCTTGCGGTTGTCGGGGATGAGGAGGGGGTGGGACCAGAAGGAGCCGATGTAGACCCTGACCACCTCGGGAGTGTTGATGATCTTGCCCAGGGACCACATGAGGGCCCCGTACACCCGCATCAGCTGCTGCGTCTCGATCTGGTCGGCCTTGTTCAGCACCACGCGGATCTTGTCCTCGTGGTTCTTGAGGGCCTTGATGACCTCCGAGAACTCGTCGGAGATGTCCAGCTTGTGGGCGTCGAAGAGCAGGATGATGCGGTCGACCCGCTCGGCGAACCACTCCAGGACGGCGGCGAAGTCGTACCCTGTGGGAAGAGCGGGTGAGCTCAGGCCCCCGGGACAGGTGGTCCCCCTCCACCTGGTCATTTAGACCCCAGAACGTGCCCACAGCACCCTGAGGAGTCATCAGGTCTCCCACTTCTGTACCCGCCTCGGCAGCGCCCTCACCTGCAGGGCTGCGCATTAAGAGACGCCTAGAACATAAGCAAAGGAAGTCACAAAGCCCACGCTCTGAAGTGGGTCTGACTACGGCCGGGGAGGAGACCCCAGCAGCGCGGCTCAGCCCTGTGTGGCAAGGACGGACTCGGGTGCTGCCAGCCAGGTGCCTGGCACAGCAGTGACAGCGAAAACAGAGCCCGCATGCGGCCGCTGCCTGTGAGGCTCCCTCTCTGCGGGGTCTCATGCTTTCCCTACAACGGGCTGGCAAACTGCAGCGCGGGGCCCAAACTGGCCACCACCTGCTTCTCCACATGAGGCTCCGCTGGGCTGCACCGAGTTCAGGGTGTTGCGACAGACCGTAATGCCCGCAGAGCCTAAAGCTCTGAGTCCCTGACCCCGAATGAGTTTGCTGACCTCTGCTCCACAGCGAGCTCATGAAGCGACAAACCACTTCCCGTGCTAGACACTTCCCTAAAGCGCAGGCTGGTCTGATTGTTTCCACCCCGTTCACTGCTGGCTCCTCCGACAGAGCGCTCACCGGAACTCTCCTTCAGCAACAACTGTCCTGTTTCAGCTGGACACACCTCCCCTCGCGCCCAGGCCGCCCGGCAGCAGAAATGAACAGAGAAGGAGGGTGACCCTTTGTCCTTCCTCCGCTCCGTGGCTAGAAGGTTCACGTGGCACGGGAGCTGGAGCAGCCACCTCGGGTTCCGAGCGCAAAGCTGAGCTGCTCCTCACAGCCACCTGGTGTCTGACCGAGCGGGGTTTGGGGCTGAGTCTGTACCCGATGTTGTAATCACACTTCAAAACGTTTCCCTTTCTCTCATGCCCCAGGAGAAGGGGGACTTTTCACCGAGGAGAGGCAGGGATCCAATGGGAACGAGGACAGGTCTCTGGGCGGCCTGGGCCCTCCCCGAGGATTCCGGGCACCTCCTTGTCCCTGGGACCTGTCCTCTTGTCTTCGCCTGCTACCCAGGGGCCACCCAAAGGTGGGCCGGCCCTCTTAGGAGCCCAGGACCTCCCAGAGTGCAGCCAAGCCCCTCTGGAGAAGAGCCGGGACACACACCAGCCACGCCGATCTTCCCCTCAGCCCCCCGCCATGCGGATTCAGACCACGGGACAGAGAGGCAATCAGGTCGAGGAGGCGGCCAAAGAAAAGGACAAAGTGTCAAGAAAGGCCCCGCGCGGCCCTCGGGGCCGGGGAGGCAGCCCGCTCCAGGACCTGAGCAGCGGGCCGAGTCAGGGCTGAGAGCCAGGCCACAGCCGCTCCGAGGCCGCCTGCCCCGGGCCAGAACCCGGGCCCTGCTTGGCTGGATAAACACTCTGGCTGCCAGGCCCCAGGTTCAAGTGTGCTCAGAGTTGTCTGCACGCCTAAAGCCACGGCGTTCCCAGCCTCTCCCCGGGCACTCGAAAGCAGGATTCTAAAGAAGACGGTTCTGGGTTCAACTCCCAGCGCTAGCCACCGACTGACCCTCAGTGCTTACTTCGGCGTCACTCATTCTTCGCCTATCGAGTGTGAACCCCAAGTCCTCCTAAGACCTGGGAGGTCACAGGAGGCGATGTGCTGGCTCCCGGCACAGGCCCCGGCCCTGGGACGACTTCCATGGAGGCGAGGGGAGAGGTGACAGGGGACGAGCAGCTGGGATTGCGTCACTGCTCAAGAACTATGCGACCAATGTCGGGTCTGGCTCTGAGGCCAGGGCCAGCTCTCCTCTTTGGCAAGACACCGAAACTTACGGAAGCCCCAAATCCACTGCTCTGCCACACACGGCGGCCTCTCCAGGGCGATGCAGAGGCTTCGCCCACCCAGCACGCCAGGAAACGGGGTGCTCTGACCAGAGGCAGCCACTCAGCTGGTTGGGGTTCTTAACGCGGGGGCGGTGAGGTGGAACGAAGGGAGGGGGCAACGACTCTGAACCCCCGGGCTGGGCAGGGGAGCAGCCAGCCCTCCTCAGCCCGGGCAGCTGGCTGGAGGGCAGGGCACCAGCCTCCCGTGTCAGCGTGGCAGGGCAGGCAGCAAGGCAGGCTGGTTCCCCAGCACACTGGGCCCAGCGAGGAGCACGCCCGGAGCGAAGCTGTCCGCAGAAGAGCAGAAAGGAAGGCGGCGCGCGGGCTGAGGAGAGCAGGTGGGCACCGTGGCCGTGTGGCCCGGGCTGAGGAGAAGGGGGACTTTTCACCGAGGAGAGGCAGGGACCCGATGGGAACGAGGACAGGTCTCTGGGCGGCCTGGGTCCCTCCCCGGGGATTCCGGGCACCTCCTTGTCCCTGGGACCTGTCCTCTCATCTTCGCCTGCTACCCAGGGGCCACCCAAAGGTGGGCCGGCCCTCTTAGGAGGCCCGTGGCTGTGCGGCCCGTGGCTGTGCGGTGCGGGCTGAGGAGAGGGGGCGGGGGGCTGAGGAGAGTGGCCCAGGCTGAGGAGAGCGGGGAAGGAGCCGTGGCCGTGTGGCCAGGGCTGAGGAGAGCGGGGAAGGAGCCGTGGCCGTGTGGCCAGGGCTGAGGAGAGCGGGGAAGGAGCCGTGGCCGTGCGGCCCGGGCTGAGGAGAGCGGGGAAGGAGCCGTGGCCGTGCGGCCCGGGCTGAGGAGAGCGGGGAAGGAGCCGTGGCCGTGCGGCCAGGGCTGAGGAGAGCGGGGAAGGAGCCGTGGCCGTGTGGCCCGGGCTGAGGAGAGCGGGGAAGGAGCCGTGGCCGTGCGGCCAGGGCTGAGGAGAGCGGGGAAGGAGCCGTGGCCGTGCGGCCAGGGCTGAGGAGAGCGGGGAAGGAGCCGTGGCCGTGTGGCCCGGGCTGAGGAGAGCGGGGAAGGAGCCGTGGCCGTGCGGCCAGGGCTGAGGAGAGCGGGGAAGGAGCCGTGGCCGTGCAGCTCGGGCTGAGGAGAGCAGGGAAGGAGCCGTGGCCGTGTGGCCCGGGCTGAGGAGAGCGGGGAAGGAGCCGTGGCCGTGTGGCTCGGGCTGCCCAGGCCACTCCGCCAGCGCCTTTTATGGCTGGCTCGGCGGCCAGCAGGTCAGCGCTGAGAAAGCGATGACTCAGGCCTGAACAGAGCTCCTCTCAGCAGAAACGAGGCCCCACTTCTCCCCTCGTCAAACATTTGTCCTCAGACTGACCAAGTTCAAACGCCCGGAGTCCCACAGCTGGGGAGGCAGCAGTGCCAAAAGTAAAGCATTGGAACCGGGGCGCCCCGATGGGCTGGGCTCAGGCCCAAGTTAGCTTTGGCCCAGGAGTGAGGACAGCAGCGGGGAGCTGAGGTCACCCCCACACTCCACCCATCGGCCCCCCTCCCCCAACGGTGGGGGGCCAAGAGCACGATGGGAAAGGGAAAGGGAAAGGGAAAGGAGGAGGTGGAGTGAGGCCCCGAGGCCCAGCCTGCAGATCCCACGCCCAGCCAAGCTGAGCGCCCCGGCTGCACACTGTGCTCACCAACACCTCAACTCAGAGCCAACAGAGCTAAGTCCGTTTTTTTGCAGGTGAATGAAATTTCCTGTTTATTATGGAAAGCGCTCACTTTTGGTGAGAGAGAAGGGAGAGGTCGAGGTTCCATTCCAGGTCAGGGCACATGCCTGGGTGTTGGGCTTGATCCCTAGTAGAGGGTGCGTAGGAGGCAGATGTGCAATGATTCTCTCTCATCATTGATGTTTCTCTCTCTCCCTTTCTGAAATCAATAAAAACAATCTTTTAAAAATTGGTTAAGTCTAGCCGAAACCGGTTTGGCTCAGTGGTAAAGAGTTGGTCTGGGGACTGAAAGGTCCCAGATTCGATTCCGGTCAAGGGCATGTACCTTGGTTGCGGCCGCATTCCCCGGTGAGGGGTGTGCAGGAGGCAGCTGGTTGATGTTTCTCTCTCATCAACGTTTCTAACTCTCTATCTCTCTCCCTTCTTCTCTGTAAAATATCAATAAAATATATTTTAAAAAAATAATAAAAATTGGTTAAGTCTAGCTCTGGCCAGTGTTGCTTAGTGGTTAGAGGGTGTTGGGTTAGATTTCTGGTCAAGGGCATGTATCTGTGTTGCAGGTTTGATCGGTGAGGGAGGCAACCCTCTCCCCCACCTTCTCTGCCTCCCTCCCTCTCCCCATTCCTCCCCCAAGAATCCATGGAAAAAATACCCTCAGGTGAGGACGAACAACAAAATGTGGTTATTATGTTGTGCACATGTAACCCCTCCCACACAGTCATGGGAGATGGGAGGGGAAGGGTGGGGCCCGTCAGGCTGTGAGGACAGGAGGCCCTCACCTTGGCTGGGTTCCTGAGCCTCCTCTGGGTCCCTTCTGCTTTCCGGGTGCCTCCTGAGGGGCCCGCCTTCCCGACAAGCCGTGCTCCCCTCTCCCCACACCAGCACCCAGCACCGAGGTGCAGAGGCAGCAGCTGTGATTGGCGCCTGCCCATCGCCCTGATCCAGCACCCTCCAGACACAGGCAGTTCCAGCAGCCAGAGGGGAAAAGCTGCTGCATACATTCCGAAAGCTTCTAGAACATGAACAATAGCGCGTTTGTCTCCAATCACCTTCTGTTTCCTGCCATTCAAGCTGCGTGGGCCTGGGCATTTCTTACCATAGCTCTCCATCACACACATGTCCAACTCGTGCTGGACCAGGAGAGCAAAACAAATATTAAAGAGCTGAGAATCACCCGGCCGGGGTGGCTCAGTGGTTGAACTTTGACCCATGAACCAGTAGATCACAGTTCAAGTCCTGGTCAGGACATATGCCAGGTTTCGGGCTCCATCTCCAGTAGGGGGCGTGCAGGAGGCAGCCAATCAATAATTTTCTCTCATCACTGATGTTTCTCTCCCTCTCCCTCTCCCTTTCTCTCTCTGAAATCAATAAAATAAAATTAAAATTAAAATCTGTACTGTACACAAATGTTTATAGCAGCAAAAGGAACAAACCACTGACTCTGAGGCACGTGACGAACTGAGACAGCACAGGCCGAGTGAAAACAGACACACCAGATACAAACAGTATGATTCCACTTCCGACATTGCGGAAAAGGCAAACTTTAGGGACAAGTGTCAGATCAGCGGGTTGCCTGGGATCAGGAGCGACTACCGGGGGCGCAGGAACTTTCTGGGGTGATGGGAAGACTACACCCAGGTCACGGTGGTGGCTACAGGGCTGCTTCAGGGAGCTGTGCACCTAAACACGGTGAGTGACTGTGTGTGATGTAGACCTCAGTAACCTGACCACAAGGCAGAAGGACAGGGCCAGAGGGGAGGACAGATGGACTCTGGAACCAGGCCCCCATCTGAATCCTGGAACTTCTACTCAGCAACCCGCAGTGTGACCCAGTAAGGCCACGTTCCCTCTGAGCCCCAGTTTCTCCATCTGTAATGTGAAGACGGCATGTTTCACCCACACAGCACTGCTGTGGGCATGAAGCGAGCGCCTGGCACACTGTACGCTCTTGGTAAATGTTTGCTAGTATTTACTCCAGGATTTGTACTTTGGACTCAAGAAGCCTTGGTTCTGATGGGTGTGTAGGCAATGACCGCTCGTACCCCAAATATACACTGAACATTTGCAGGCGCTCGGGCCAGCTGCTCCCCAGCCGGCGGCCGGGCTGGCAGCCTAGAACAGGTGCCGAGTGCCGGCACCAGCTGGTACCACTCCTCCGTAGGCAGCATGGCTCACGCCCCTCGGCAGAGCCGGCCGCTTTCTCATCCTGGGCCAGAGCCAAAGCTGTCTGGTGGACAGGGGGCGGGGGACAGCGGGGGGCAGCGGGGGCAGCGGGGGGAGGAAGGCTTTCAGGAGGGAGCTGACCAGGGCCCAGAGGACCTGGAATCTGAAGGAAAACCCCGCTGAGTCAGTGCTTCCCCACCCTCCAGCTCAAGATGCTATTCGGAACAGCGTCTTCCTCATCAGAGTCTGGGAAGTCCTGGGTTTCCCAGCGTCTTTATTTCCAATCAGCTGACACTGCAGGGCACTCAGCTGTGCCCTGGGCACCGGGGAAAGAAGTCCATGTGGACATGCCTGCCACCCGGACACGAGCATTACCCTCACTTCTGTGCCGCTCTGGCCCCTAAAGCACCGCTGGGACTGGACCTTCCGTCGTTAGCTGTGCTGCGGGCGCTGGGAAGCAGGCGCGCAGCACTCCAGCCTCACAAGGGGCTTTGGAAACGCCATGGAGCGTTCTCTGGTTGAACACGCTGGCGGAACTCTGGCCGGGGGCCTCTGAGGAGGCGGTCAGCATGAGGGTCAGCACGAGGGCATGGCTCAGGGATGGGCTCCAGCGCTGGGCTGGGAGGCAGAGCCTGACTAGGAAGCGGCAGGCCGGCTCCTGGCCTCAGACAGACCTGGGACCCGGGACAGTGAGAACCCAGGGGCCAGGCAGCCACGGTCAGGCTCCGA
The DNA here is from genome assembly GCA_963924515.1 of Vespertilio murinus. Taxonomy (NCBI): domain Eukaryota; kingdom Metazoa; phylum Chordata; class Mammalia; order Chiroptera; family Vespertilionidae; genus Vespertilio; species Vespertilio murinus. Next base: position 167,851,363 of record OZ004709.1, on the reverse strand, counting down.
GGACTGGTGCGGAGAACAGGGAAGAAGATGCCACATGTGACTTCCTGGCCACGCTGATCTCAGGCTGGCAGAGAAGCCCTGCGCAGTGATGACCGAAGAGGGTCAAAGGCTTGTCCGACCCAAGCTCTCGGCCTCCTTCACGCAGAGCAGCCTCTCGGCACACCCGGTGGGAGCACGGCCTCTGTGGGTTCCCACCCTCACACCAGCGTGCCATTGGGATAATTACTCAACTTTGCTAAGCCTGTTCCTCCTCTGAAAGGCAATAGCTTCCTCTTAGGTGCAGCTGCTGTGACGACTGCGTGAAGTGGGCTCACTGGCATGAGGCCAGGCACAGGCCAGCCGGCCCCACCTCCCAATCCAACCCTGAACAGCACTTCGCTGCAGGCTCACCTTCCACAAGGAAACGAGACCGCGAGTTCCGGCTCCGCTCAGGCCGCGGCCACGGCAGGGAGCACGGCCGGGCCTCCGCCTGAGGGTGCCTCCCGCTGCTGCCAGGCCCTGAAGCGCCGCAGGCACCGCAGCGGGGACCCGGGCCCGGCCCAGCCCCGCTGGCCCCAGCCGCCCTTCGGGACGCCCTGGCTGCCGCCCGGGCAGCTCTCCCGACGAACCCTGCGCCCGCGGGTCACTCTCTCGCTGACACAGGAGACAAAGGAGACGTTATCTACAGTCACTCAGAACACTAGCCGGACAGGGAAGCAGGCCTGCTCGGTCCCACCTTAGCTGCCCCAGATCTGCACACGAGGGACCAGGGGAAAGTCAGGAGGGGCCAGGCAGCTGGGGAGGGGGAATGGAAGCCGGTGTAGTGAGCAACTCCAATGCACACACTGCCTCCAGGAGGGTGTTCTGTTCCAGGGAGTGAGGCTGGCGAACCCGGGACCGGGGCTTCTGCTGGCTCTGTCTTTCTGGGAGGGGAACTCTGCTTTCCACGCAGCAAAAGGAACAGAGAGGCGGCGGCCTGGACGCCTGGACACACGGCCCTGCTGACGTCCCTGCGGGGCCCGGCGGCACGGGACCTTCGCAGTAACTGGCGGGTGGGGCTTCAGAGAGAAATCCCTCCCTTCCTCCCCATCCACCACCCTGGACCACACCCAGCACATCTAAGAGGCCTTTCTCCTGCGGCCAAGAGGCTGACACCGACATGTTCCACAGCAAATTCCGACTCGGTACCTTTTAATAAAATACGGTACACTGAGACCTCCATGGTTACGAAGGGAAAGAAATGGCAAAATCAGTTTTTGTCTCACTACTTCACAGGAGGAAAACCCTTCTCCTATCAGAACAATGCACTTGCCTTTTTTAATTGTTTTTAAAAATTTATTTGAGGGGAGGGAAGAAGATAGAGCAACAGCAATTTTTGTTACTCCACTAATTTCCGCTTTCATCGGTTGATTCTTGTATGCGCCCTGACGGTGCCTGAACCCGCCATCTTGGAGAATCACAATGACATTCTACCCAGCAGGGCCATGTGCTTCTCTCTAAGCCCCCCTCCTTGCTGCCATGATGGGTGGGAAGACCTGTGGCTGCCCAGGGACCCAGAGGGGCCCACACCGGACACCTGGAGAGGATGGCAGGACCACAGTGGAGAGGTGGAGAGCTAACGGAGCGTCCCCTGCTGGCTTCCTCTTCCAGGACCTGCCGTGTGCCCGCCGCAGGCTCCCCAGCCCGCAGCCAAACACGCTGTGTGACTGGAGGGCTCGCTGAGGCCCTGCTCTGGGAGAGCGCAGCACCCTAGCAGTCAGGATCTGGGTGCCTAATGTAGCAAGACACCCTCTCCCACCTCCTCGGCGGCTGAGCTCCACACAAGCTGGGGTGTCGAAGATAGCCCGGCCGGGGACTTCCCGGCACTGGTGCAAAGAGCTCTGCTGAGTTCCCTTTTCCGTGACCAGGGGCCACAGAACCCTAAACCCTCTCCCTGCACATCTCCCTCCCAGCTCTAAAGGCCACACTGAGGGCGGGTTGTGGGAAGATAAGAGCTCCTGTGCTTTATGCAAAGATTCACACAACTGGCCTGTGGGGCTGGGAGCACGGAAGCCCAGAGGTGCCAGTCAGAAGTGTGGTGTCCCCCCAATCCCACCCACCCCACCCCGCCCCCATTTACCCCTCCAGGTCATTAAAAAGAAAGCTCTATAGAAGTGCAGACAAAGTCCTCTAGCATAGCTCACCCCGGAGGGAGACTGAGAATAAATCCCCCTTTGGGGGACTCTCCCTTTAAGAGTAACTGATTCAGCTTTTCTGGCCTTATTTTGGCAAATGTCAAGCCTTCTGCTTACCAGGCACTTTCTCAAAACCAGGCTGGAACAGTGACAGCAGTAGAACACTGGCCTGGCCCTTAAAAAGGGGCCCCTAAACCTGCTCCCGGAACCCCTAGGATGGCATTATCCTTGGGTGGAGAACCTAAAAGCTTAAGACAGAGCCGAAACCGGTGTTGCTCAGTGGATAGAGTGTCGGCCTGCGGACTGAGGGATCCCAGGTTCAATTCCAGTCAAGGGCACGTACGTTGGTTGCGGGCACATCCTCAGTAGTGGGTGTGCAAGAGGCAGCTGATCTATGATTCTCTCTCATCGATGTTTCTAACTCTCTATCCCTCTCTCTTCCTCTCTGTAAAAAATCAATAAAGTATATATATTTTTAAAAAGGCCGAGCTAGAGCAGGCCAGTAAGCTCTGATGCAATCCTATAGGCAGGGGACACAGGCCTGGAAAGGAAGAGGAGGTTTGCCAGCACCAATGACTGGGCCCCACCCCTCACAGCTACAGCAGACGCACACTGCCCCCCAGATCTCATCTGCTGGCTTCAGTGCAAAGCTCACCAACGCTGGGCGGCCCTGAGGGAAAGGGCACAGGAAAAACTTTCAAGTTGATGGTGAACAAATTTCCCTGTCCCCAACCCCTCTGAGACTGCTCTTTCCATTTTCACATTTGCAGCTGCAGGCTTCACGCCTGGCCTGCCAGCTGTCGTCTGCCTGCCCTCGCGCACCTCTAGGCCCCGAGCTCCCCTCCCTTCTACAAAAGGAGGGGTTAGCGGTGGGCAGCAGAAACAGGCACATCCTGAACAAGATCTTCAGAAAAGCTGAACAAAATCAAACCGGGAGTTTACACAACGGAACGTGTCTGATGCCCTCATACTCAGCACAAACAACTTCCGCCTGCGCAGCGCCCAGGGAGGTTGCTGCTTGCAGGCATTTAAGCAATTTCAACACATTTCCACTAGCCCCTGGGCATTTAACAAGTTCCTGCCGGTCTCCTCCGGGGAGCTTGCTAGAGTCCAGCTGTTTTCCCAGGCGCCGGCAGGACTCACTAGAATATATACGGTGTTGGGAGGCAAAGCTTTGAAACACAAACTAAGGTGAGTGAGCCGAGCCTGGCCGGCATGGCTCGGTGGTTGAGCATCGACCTATGAACCAGGTCACGGTTCGATTCCCGGTCAGGGCACCTGCTGGGGTTGTGGGCTCCATCCCCAGTGTGGGGTGTGCAGGAGGAAGCAGATCAATGATTCTCTCATCACTGATGTTTTTATTCCTCTCTCCCTCTCCCTTCCTCTTTCAAATCAATAAAAATATTTTTAGAAGAAGAAGAAGAGAGTGAGCGAGCCCAGAGAGCCGGGGCTGGCTTGTCCACGGTCAGCAATGCTGGCTGAGAGACCGTGCAGCCCAGATACTGAGCAATTTTCTGTGAGCGCGCAGCCAGCCTGGGGCCCCGCTCCAGTCCTGGCTTCCTTCCCAGCATGCCCCAGGGGCGGGAAGCGTCAGAGCCACACACTGGCGGTGGTTTCACCTGATGAACCAAAGGAGCCAGGAAGGAAGGAGCTCCTTGGCCCCGAGAACTGTCACAGAGGCTGATGGGCAATGGGCTCTCCCGTGGGCCGGGGCAGACCTCAAGGGCAGCATCGGGTCTGCGTCGCAGACCTCAGCCCGGAGCGGCCCGGCCACCATGGGAGCCCTGGGCTGTGTGGGTCTGTACCTCTGCTGATGCGCTGTTTCTCTCCAGACAGGATCCCGGGCGTGTCGATGATGCTGATGCTGTCCAAGACCGGGTTGGGCAGCTGGGCGCACATGAACCTGCACGAGCAAGAGCCGGGGAGAGAGAGGTCAGAACTCAGTCATCGCTGCTCTAGAGGGCACAGCGGTGCTTTCTTTCTTTTCCTAATTTTTTTTATTATTATTGATTTTTTACAGCTGCCTCCTGCACACCCCTACTGGGGAGGTGCCCAAAACCAAGGTACGTGCCCTTGACCAGAATCGAACCTGGGACCTCTCAGTCGCAGGCCGACGCTCCATCCACTGAGCCAACCGGACAGCGGTGCTTTCTGTGCTCCACCGCCACCTCTGCTTCCGTTCCAAGAGGGAGAAACTTACAGGAGGTTTTCTATCATCTCAGCTGTCAGGGTGGCCAGCAGATGCACATAGTCTCTTAACCGATAGCCAACCAGCAGGCTCAGACTGACCCACATCAGCACGTCCCTCACATTCAGCTTTCCCCCCAGTTCAAGAGCTCAGCATTCAAGCTGCTGACATGTTAGCATGTGCCTAGGTCACCATTCAACCACAGGCTACAACTATTTTCTTTCTTTCTTTCTTTCTTTCTTTCTTTCTTTCTTTCTTTCTTTCCTTCTTCTTCAATTTTTTGTTGACTATTTTTTTCTCATTTTTAACATTAAGGTATTATATGTGCACATACCTTACCAATCCCCACCCCACCCCCACTCCCACACATGCCTTCCCTCCCCAGAGTTTTCCGTCCATTGGTTATGCTTATATGCATGTATACAAGTCCTTCGGTTGATCTCTTATCTCCCCCATATCTCCCTACCCTCCCTACAATTCTTTCTTTTTAAAAAATGTTTTATTTAATTTATTTTGTTAATCCTCACCAGAGGATATTTTTTCTATTGATTTTTTTAGAGAGTAAAGGGAGGGGGAGAGACAGAAAGGGAGAACCGCCGATGTGAAAGAGACACATGGGTTGGTTCGCTCTTGCATGAGCCCTGATTGGGGCCAGGAATTGAGCCTGCAATGGAGATATATGCCCTTGACCAGGAATTGAACCTGCAACCCTTCAGTCCAAGGGCCGATGCTCTAACCACTGAACTAACTGACCAGGACTGGTTTTTATTGATTTTAAAGAGAGAAGGGAGAGAGAAGCATCATGTGAGAAACACTGATTGGCTGCCTCCTGCATCCTCCCACCTCCCCCCGCAGTGGGGATTGAGACCACAATCTGGGCATGTGCCCTGACAGGGAATTGAACCAGTACATCTTTGGTACATAAGACAATGCTCTACCCACTGAGCCACACTGGCCAGAGCACCAATACCTTTGCACACACCAAAGAGAGTAAATAGGTCCTTTGCTACTGCTGCTGGGCCCAGCCCTTTCCCTTCCACCCAGCTCCGTGGGGGCAGGGACCGCAGCAGGTGGCCAGTGATGAAAGCTGGAGGACTACCAGCTGTTGGTGGGCAGGGAAGTAGATATCATTCTCTGAAAGTCAAAGCGTGCAGGAGGCAGCTAATCAATGACTGGTGTTTCTTTATTTTTTAAATATATTTTACTGATTTTTTTACAGAGAGGAAGAGAGAGGTATAGAGAGCTAGAAACATCAATGAGAGAGAAACACCAACCAGCTGCCTCCTGCACACCCCCCACTGGGGATGTGCCCACAACCAAGGTACATGCTCTTGACCGGAATCGAACCTGGGACCTTTCAGTCCGCAGACCGATGCTCTATCCACTGAGCCAAACTGGTTTCAGCACAATGATTGATGTTTCTATCTCTCTCTCCCTCTCTGAAATTAAAAAAAAAAAAAAAAAAAAAAATCTAAAAAAAAGGAATGAGGCCACAGAGAGGCTGGCATCTCCTGAGTGAGGACTCGGCTGTGTGAGCCCAAGTGCCCACTGGACTCAGCACAGCCCAGAGCCAAGCCGGCTGCCCACAGGGTGAACAAACCTTGGACCTCACCCTGCCCATGCCAGCAGCAGCCTGCGTGCTGTAAACAGTGTGCGCCAGACCCGGGCTCCTGCTAGGGAAGGCAGCGCTGGAGAGAAGGCCAAACTGAAAGGATTCGGACCAAAACTGGGTAGTCGCATACTACTACGTAAATGCCTAGTAGCCCTGGCCGCTGTGACTCGCTCTGAAAGGTCACCGGTTCGAGTCCTGGTCAGGGCAGGTACCCAGGCTTGATCCCTGGTACGGGGTGTGCAGGAGGCGGCTGATTGATGTTTCTCTCTCCCCCTCTCTCCTCTCTCTCTCTCTCTCTCTAACGAAATAAGCCTGGTAAGTGAGCCCGGTTAACATGCGTAGGACTCAGAAACAACTGCTGTGCGGTGGAAACACCCGGGAGCAGGCGGCACAGATCCCATCCCACTTTCTCCCCAACAAGGACGCACAGATTTCTCTTCACAAGAGGGTGGGAACGGTCACACAATGCGTTCCCCCAGGACCGTCTCAGGACGCCCTGACCGCCCTGCCTCCCTCCGTCAGCTCCATCCGATTTTGGTCTTAGAACAGCCGCTTAGGGGGAAAAGACCGGAAAGTCGAGTTCATGACTCAATGGGTCTCTTTAAGGGCCGGGAGAGGCTGTGCCAGCCAGAGAAGAGCCCCCTTTGTGTGCCCTGCTGGCCAGGAGGCACCGGCTGACACAGCTCAGGCCCCCACCCTCGGCTGCGAGGGCCTCTAGGCGGGGCCAGTCGCATGTGGGACCCCCTGCAGCTGAGGTGGTGGCGAGAAGGCCACCGTGTGGCTGCTGGGTCACCAACACCACCGAGCGCCTGTCTGCGCCCAGCACTCCCGGGCGGCTCTCTGCACAAAGTCCGCAGGAACCACTTGCAGGTGAGCGCCAGTCACCCCGGCTCAGGGCCGGCAGTTTCCTGAACTAATGAGGTGGGGATGGCCCAGGCCAGCGGTCGCCAACTGGTGGTCCGTGGAGGTCCGAAGGTTGGCGACCGCTGGCCTGGATGGCTGAGATCCCTTCTAGCTCCAAACTTTAGATTTGCTGCAAATTCAGAAAGGAGGCCATACGCGCTGGTCGGGTAGTTCAATTGGTTAGAGTGTCGTCCCAATACACGCAAAGGTTGTGGTCAAGCACATGTAACAATCAACCAATGAATGCATGGATGGGTGGAACAACATATCTCTCTCTCTCTCTCTCCCTCCCTCCCTCTCTAAAATCAATTTTAAAAAAACAGGCCATATGCCCGTTTCTTCTTCTAAAAAAAGGTTTCCTATCACAGCAGGGCAAATGAGGTAGGCATAGCTACCCTTCCCTCCAGCTTCCCAAAGTTCTGCGTGAACACAGAGCCCTAGTCATGCCTGGAATTCCCAGCATAGCGGCCAAGTTTTCCACAGGCCTGCACCGCGCCCACCGCTCACAGCCTGAGCCAATCCCCTATCTTCAGGCTCGGCAATTCCAAATCGCCAGCATCCCGAGGAGAGAGGCTCGGGCTCCGAGGCCGCACCCCTCAGGAGCCCTCCCCAAAGGGTTGACTCAACTCGGCCCCGACACCCAAATGCCGCCCGCCCAAGGGCAGGCTCCGGGCCTGAGAGGGCAAAGGGACAGCAGCAGCCTGGCTCCTCTGCTAATGGGCCTGGGCGGCGTGGACCGGGGGCAAGCTGGTCCACCCTGCCCGGCTGGACGGTGTCTGGGAAGGAATGTGACCGCACAGGGCGGAGACCTGCCAGGCAGGGAGGCTGCTGCCCCACAGACCTAGCCTGGCATGCAGCATGCGGCATGCGGAGTCTCCTGGAGTGGGAGGTGGCGGATCGGTGAGGTCCCCGGGTACGCACCAGGGGGATGAGGGGTAAGGGTTTCAGGAACACGGACTAGGGCTCCGAGTTCCTTTCCGGAAGAGAGAGTTTGGCTGGGCAGCTCGGTTGGTTAGAGCATCGTCCTCACACACCCAGGTTCCAGGTTCCAGGTTCCACCCCCGGCCAGGGCACACACAAGAGTCAACCAATGAATAAGTAAGCAAGTGGGACAGCAAAGTGATGCTTCTCTCTCTTTCTAAAAAATTTTTTTTTAAAATCAATCAATAGTATATTTTTAAAAAGTGAGTTTAGCTGTTGCTCTTCTTAGAGAGGTCAATGCATTTCACGGGCAGCATTGCCAAGGACAGACTCTTGGAGGACTCTTCCCTCTCATCACGAGAAGGCAAAGTCTCACCCATTTAACTGGGGAAACTTCACCAAGTAGGTTAAGGAGCCTCCTAGTGAGTCTACAGAGGGATTCAGGGCCCAAATCTCATTCCAGGGCTCCAGGGTCACCTCCTGACACTTCACCCCAAGACAGCCCAGACCGGGAGACAAGTGTTCCAGCCCATCGGGACCCGCCCTGTCCCACACAAACCAGCGGCCCCGGGGGAGGCAGCCCAGCACAGCACAGCAGGGCTGGCTAAGAGCTTCACCACATTTTCCTACTAAGAAACAGACCCTCGAGGGGGGGAGGAGGTGGTGTGAATGAATTAGGCGCGTCCAGTCTGGGGGAAGCATGTGGGGCCAAGACCAAACCCCTAGTTCGGAGGGCAGTGGGGCCGGGCTCTGCGGGGTGGACGGTGGGTTGGGAGTTAAACTGATAACCTAGGAAATTCCGGGAGGTGCGAGGCCGGGGGAGGGGGATCCGGGACGGCCACTCCGGAGCCACAGGTGGGTGTCCCAGGACGCGGCAGAGAACCCTGTCCCTGTCCCCGTCCCGTCCCAGGGAGTGGTCGCTGAGGGGCTCGCGGGCCTCGGAGACAAAGGACGGCGGCGGGCGGCGGCCGCGGCGGGAGACCGGGCGCGGGGCCGGGGCTCCGGCCGCCCGCCCCCCGGCTCCCCGGGCCCGGGGCGAGCAGTACCTGTTGAGGAAGGCGTTGCCGAAGGCGTTGAGCTTGCGGAAGGGCCGGCGCGGGTCCACGACGAGCGCGTTCCCGGGCACCACGCCCTCGGTGGGGCCGTGCATGACGGCGATGAAGGAGTCGGTCGTGGGCTCGGGCCCGATGCGCATCCCTGGGAAGTCTTGCTCGATCAGGTGCCGGATGAAGGTGGTCTTGCCGGTGCTGTACTGGCCCACGAGCAGCACCATGGGCTTGTTGTCGAAGTCCGCGTCCTCCAGCGCCGGCGAGTGGAACTCGTGGAAGCGGTAGTGCTCCTCCAGCGGCAGCAGCTTCTGCGAGTACAGCTGCCGCAGCCCCTCGGCCACCGTCTGGAAGAGCTCCGGCTCCTTCTTGCGCCGGGCGTCCTTGCTGACCCAGCTGAACATGCTGCCGGACACCGGGCGGGCGGCTGCTGCGGGGAGAGCGGCGGCGGCTGGAGCGGGCGAGGCGCGCAGCCGAGGCGGGGCCCGGCCGGCCGGGGGCGGAGAGGCGCCGGGCGGCGGGGCCGGGGGCGGGGCGGGGCCGCTCTGCGCAGGCGCACGTCACAGGCCGCGCAGCGCCCTCGGCGGAGTGCGGCGCGCGCCCCGGCCGGCGCCCTTTATAAGGCCGGTCCCGGCGGCGAAGGGGGGCGGTGCCCGGCCCCGCGGACCCCGCGCCACGTCTTCCCCGCGCCCTCTCCCATTGGCCGATTCCAAATCTCGCGAGCGCCGCCGGCCCGCTCCCCGCCCGCCCGGGTGCCATGGCAACCACACTTGTTTCTCCTCACACTTAGTGGGCGGCTCCCGGAAGTGCTGCGGTGGGAAAGGCGGGAAGCGGGAGTCGGGCGCGAAGTCGGGGGCCCGGCGTGGCTTCCAGCCTCCGCGAGATGCCTAAGCACCCCAGCTTCCCGACCACGCGCCCACCCGCAGTGACCCCCCAAATGGCCTTCCTCCTCCCACGGGCTCAGAACCCCGGGGAGCTGGGAGGGGCCCGGAGGCCGGCCCTTCCGTGCCTCCTCTTCCTCTCCTCTGGCTCCCTCTTCCCGGACCCATCCTCCCATCCCCGCATCGTTCCGCTTTGGGAGAGGCAGTAGCAAGAGATGGTAGAGGAAGCTGAACATCCAGGGCGGGGTGGTGACGGGGCAGAGAAAAATGCGGAGGGCGAGACCAATGGGGCAAGTGTGACTAGCAGCAAGAGGTGACCTCCCTCAGGCCCACGGGCTGGGAAATCGGAGGTGGGCGTAGCCGGGGAGGACGCGTAAGACCCGGGATGTGGGGGAGAAGAGACACCTTCCTGTAAAGAGGCTGCATCTGTGGGAAGGGGGAGGGCGTCATGAGGAAGTTGGGGCGCTCTGGCCACATGCGCTTGGAGGAAGAGGAAATCCTCCCCTGTGGGGAGGAGGGGGAACGTGGGGCCACAGTGAAATCTTGTGGGAACTTTGGGGGAATGAAAAAAACCCAAATACTTCCGCTTTCCTCTAAAGGCCACCACCAGTTGCCCTGTGCTTACTCTTACCTACCAGTTCCTGGTGGTCCTACTAGGCTCATTTTGCTGCCATCATCCCGGGCCACACACAGGCCACATGCGCTGCCCAGGCTGGTGAGAACCTTTAGTGGGTGATGTCAGAGCTTGGGGGGCTGTGATTGTTAGGTAACCAGAACCGGACACCAAAGTGCAGGAGGGGGTCCCGGGAGGCTCCCGGGCAGATCTAAACTGTACTTGGGCACTTGCTTGGAAACCTCCTGCCCAAACTCCTGGCTTCCGGGAGACGTGGGAGCCTGGAGGGCTGGGTGCCTATATCCGGGAAGAAAGCAGGTCGACTGTCAGGCTAAGGGGACAGAGTGGGGGGGGGGGGGGGGACTCAAATATGAGAATAATATTAGGGGAGCTGGGCCAAGAGGAGTCAGGGGGGACACGTTAGGAAGCTGGTGGCCCACCCTTCGGGGGTCAGGCCGCAGTGTCTTCGGAGAGATAAGTAATGTCAGACTCCCCTGTTCCTCTCTCAGCGTTGGCGAGCCTGGCCTGAACGCTCAGGCCTCCGATTCGCCTCTTTCATTTGGATTTCGTCAGCGTCTTTTCATCAGTCACCCACACAGGAAAGAAAGCATGTGAAAAGACGTCCGGAGGCCTTTTCTGAGCGATCTCCTCTAAAGAGGCTCCGGAGAGCCCCGGGCGGCCGTCTGTCCCTCCATGGCGGCGTGCCAGCTGTGGCAGGAGCCTCCGGCGGCCCGGGCCCCGCTTCCTGGGTCGGCCTCCGAGCCAAAGGCCTCGCCTCCTCCGCGGCACGCAGAGGGTCCGCCCCGGAGATGCAGCCTCTGGGCTGTTCCCGGGAAGGGCCCGAGGCCGGGGGCCCTGAAAGAGGCGGTTGTTCGGGGGCCTGAATGCGGTTTTGAGGAGCCGGCTCCCCGCAGCACTCCCACTGACCCACCAAGCGTCTGTCCCCAGAGCCCTGTGTGCCGGGAAGGCCCAGCCTATAAAACTGAAAACAAAATGTTCCTGGGTTATTTATAAATGGGGCCCAGCCCCGGTGGCGCGTGGATGGCCGCCGGTTTTCTCTAAGGAGCTCAAAGGGCCGGGAGAGGGGCTCTGCCTCCCTCCAGTGTCCGCTCCCCGGAGCTGGTGCCGAGATCCATCCGGGGCGGCCTCCATGCACGGGACTGCGGGCCTGGGAGCGTGCTCTCTCCCTGCTTCCCGAGTACGGTGGCTTCTGCGAGACGAGAAAGTTCTGTGAACCCTGAACGGACCCTTTCACTTTTGGTTTCTCTGTTTCACTTTCTGTGTGTGCTCGGACCCCGGGGACAAAGATTGAGGAAGCGTTCAGACGTTGCCTTCATCTCAGAGATGATGTCCATCCATCACTCCCTGTGTGTGTGTGTGTGTGTGTGTGTGTTTGCATATGTGTATGTGTGTATGCGTATGTATGCGTGCGTGTGTGTATGTGTATGTACGTGTGTGCTTGTATGTGTATGTACGTGTGTGTGTGTGTGTTTCAGATTCACAAACACACACCTGCACAGCCCACGCTCCTCAGAGACGGGCTCAGCCGGCGGAAAGGGGCACCTGTTTTCTCTCCGAGTGGTTTGCTCAGGCCCAGGTGGCCTGGTTTAGAGAAGTGTCTAAAGGTCTCTAAAAACAACCTTAAAAAAAAGAAAGAAAGAAAGAAAGAAAGAAAGAAAGAAAGAAAGAAAGAAAGAAAAATGGGTTGTTTTTTTCTCCAAATATGGCAGAAGAATCAGGCCGGGAAAGCCAAACGCACACAGGTTTGTCCTGCGATGAAAGCGGCTCATTCTTCCACGGAGGAAGCGTGCACATCAGCACAGCCTCTTGGTGCTGCCGCCATGAGAACAGATTTGGCCGACAGATCCATTTTGCCAAAGCGAGGTGAAGAACTGGACAGGCCTGCTGCTCCACTGCCGGGTCTCCAGCGCCTCCCCACAGGCGCCCAAGCCCGAGGCCTCTCTCCTAAGGAGGCGCAGCGTGCTCAGGGCCCCGGAGGGAGGGCTCCCCAGGCCCTGGAGGGTCCAGCAGCCGGGCCGGCCGGCTTGGAAGTGACGGTGTCCGGGCTGCTCAGGATCTCTGCCTCCAGACTTCAAGGAGCAGAAACCCGGGGCCTGGACATCATCTCCGAGTGGCTCCCTGCAGTCACCAGGCTGAGTGAGCAGCTGGGCCTTTGGAATGCAGACACTGTGCTCTGGCCACACGCAAACCATTGGCAGTCGCAAGGGCGGCCTGGCGGCACCTCGGGGAGAGGGTGTCCGCGGGGAGAGGGACTCCTGGGATGCAGGGCTCTCCTGAGCTGAGCTGCAGGGGTCTCCGAACACTTTTGATACAAACTATGGTGGGCCGAACCCGGTGTGGCTCAGTGGTAGAGCATTGGCCTGTAGACTGAAAGGTCCCAGGTTCGATTCCGGTAGAGGGCGTGTACCTCGGTTTCGGGCACATCCCCAGTAGGGGGTGTGCAGGAGACAGCTGATCGATATTTCTCTCTCATCAATGTTTCTAACTTTCTATCCCTCTCTCTTCCTCTCTGTAAAAAAAAAAAAAAAAAAAAAAAAAAAAAATCAATAAAATATATTTTTAAAAAAAGAGGCAGCTGGTCAATGTTTCTCTCTCATCAATGTTTCTAGTTCTCTATCCCTCTCGATTCCTCTCTGTGTAAAATCAATATATTTTTTTTAAAAAAAGGATGTATTTTAATAACTATCAAAATATATTTATTTTTATTTTTTGTACATACACAAAATAATAATAAATGAAAAATAAAATTATTCATAATAAAATATAAATAGAAGTTATATTATAAATACCATTTCTTTACACACCGGACCATCTCACGCTTCACAAGACTGTCTTGTCTTGACTCATGAGAATGTAGATTAGGGGCAGCTAAGCACGGTGCAGTGCATATCCCCACCAAACTCTTCCTGTCCCCCTGGGGGTACACGGACCACACTTTGGGAAACACTGCACACGGATGGAAATGGGGGTGTAGCCCCGATGTCGCTCCTCTCAGCAGCCAGCGCACGCAGTGCAGGCATGTTGCTAAGGAACCTGGTCTTAGCCCTCGCTGTGCCAGCACAGCCGCCTGCCCGCCTCACCTCCTCCAGGCACGTTCTTCCACTCCCTCCCCACGGCCTCAGCCCCCGGCGCCCTCACAGCTGGAAAACAGCCCGAGCCTCACAGGTTGGGGGCTACAGAGTCATTCTGTCCTGAATTGTGTCATACTAAACCACCAGAGCACAGATCTCGGCTCATCCTTTTATTATTATTATTAATATGATTTTATTGATTTCAGAGAGAGGCAGAGAGAGGGAGAGGGAGAGAAACATCAATGATGAGAGAGAATCATTGATGGGCTGCCTCCAGCACAACTTCCACTGGGGATCGAGCCTGCAGCCTGGGCATGTGCCCTGACCAGAATCAAACCCTGATCTCCAGGTTGGTGCTCAACCATTGAGCCACACTGGCCAGGCACCAGCTCCTCTTTAATGTCCATCCTCTTGCCTCTCTTGGCCAGCCCCTCAACTCCACCCCTTAATGAGGGTCATTGTGTCCAAGGCCACCCGCCAGTCCCCTCCACTGACCTAACAACTCCCCCCTCCTCCTCCCATATCAGCCTCCGCACAGGCCACGCTGAGCTGGGGGGTCCATAGCGCTGCCCGGCCAGTCAGTCTCTCCTCCCTCCTGGCCGGCCCTGCGGGAACATTGCTCTGACCTTTGTCTCCTCCTTCTTGCCCTTAAGCACAAGCAGTGGGGTGGGGCATCTGAAAAGGAGCTGGATGCAGAGGAGCCGAGAGGGCCACTCCGTGTTCACTCCCAGACGTACCTGTTCCGGCTTCTTCCAGGGCATGAATGCAGGGAGACCCTTCTCAGCGCTGGGGTCGAGCCCCCGCCTCCTGCTCATCAGCTTGGCCTCCTGCCTTGGTTCCAAGAACTCCTTCTGAGACACTCTCTTGCACTTTGGTCGTTGTGGACAGAATTCCAAGATGTCCCCGAGCTTCCCCACACTGCCGTGCACACCTGGAATAATGCCTGGGGTGGCCACTAAGGTGGGCTTGCCCCTGTGACCGCTCATGTTTGATGGCACAGTTGACTTTAGGTCAAGGATTAGCCAAGTGGCCTGACCTTATCACATGAACTCTTAATGCAGAGTTTACTCCACTGGCGTCAGAAGTCAGAGGTTAAAAGCAAAAGAGTCAGCCCGCCCTTGTTGACTTGAAGAAGGAGGGGCCACATGAAAGGAATGTATGTGGCCTCTAGGAGCTGAGAACAGCCCCCGGGGCTGGGAGAATAAACATCTTTTCTGTCAAAGAACAGTTTAGCCAGCCACCATGTTGGCCACGTGGCTTGCAGCTCTCCTAGGGGCTGCCATCTTGAAACAGCAAAGGCCAGCCCCTTCCTTTCAATTAGCCAATCGGGAAAGACTGTGCGCCTGAGCTCCAACCAAGAGCAAAGGTCAGGTGACGTGCATAAGGGATTATAAACCCTAGCAGCCCGCCCGCTTGGTGTGCAAGCGCCTCCAGAATACGTTTGCCTTGCTGGCTGGCTCCCGAGTGTTTTGAATTCCTTCAGAACCCCTGACTTGGGGGCTCACCTTATTTCTAACACGGCTGACCGCCAGCAAGGAAATGGGGACGTCAGTCCTACAGCTGCAAGGATCTGAATTCTGCCGATCCTGCCAACCATCAACAAGAGCAAGTGTGGAAGCAGGTTGCTCCGAGTCCCTGGAGGTGAACTGAGCCAGGTTAACGTGTGATCTCAGCATTCCAGACTCCGGACTTCTGACCTCCAGGTCCTCGGGCTGATCAAGTGGCTGTTGTGGTACACGTATCCTCAGCACGTCATTTTCCTTATACGAAAGACCTCCATTAGTACCTGCTTCTGCTCACCAAAAGAAACCCCAAAAGGGTTTTCACTTTTGGGAAAACAGTGATGTGTGTGGTTAGCGGGGAGTTCTTACAGAAGCAGCGGGTAAGACTGGCGCTGCTTTTGCTGTGTGTGAGTGGTTTTTTAGGTGTGATGGGTTAGTTGGTATGCCTGAAAGTTCTTTTTTTTTTTTTTGGTCTGGGACTGCTCAAAAAAGTTTTCACATAAATTCATGGTTATTGCAAAACAAGATTAATGATGGTTGCTGCTTTGCTGTGCACCCTTTCAGCTTAGGAAAGGTTTCACAGGGCCGGGCCAGAGGGGCTCAGTCGGTTGAGCATTATCAGGTGCACCTAAAAGTTGCCGGTTCACTTCCCAGTCGGGACGCATCTCTGGGTTCCGGGTTCCATCCCCAGCGGTATGGAAGGCAACAGATCGATGTTTCTCTCTCGAATCAATGTCTCGCTCTCTGTCCGTCCCCCTTCCTCTCTCTAAGTTTGTTCTGGGGAGAGGATTAAAACAAAAAGGTTTCACAGGAACATTCCACTTCCAGCGGGGGTGGGAGAGGAGCCCTGCAGTTTGTTGCACAGCAATGAGCGGTTACCACGGCGATGGATTTGTCCTTTTGTTAATCAACAATCTGCGTGATTGCCAACACCTGGAAGCCACTCACCAGGCGACAACAGAAAAGGGAAGGAAACTAAAGTGATCAGGAGGCACTGATAACTGGGAAAGCAGAGTTCAGAACTGAGTACAATGTGACCCGGCTTCACACACACACACACACACACACACACACACACACACACACTACCAGCACTCTCAAGAGGGCAAAGTACACAGGTTCGAGTTCTAAAGACTGTGTCGTCATCGTGAACAAGGCCCAAGGTGGCGGGGGCCGGATGTAAATGGGATAACGAAGCCCTGAATCACAGGGTTCCATGAGAACGTGCCGAGTCCACAGGCCGTCAAAGTCACCAGCTCCAGGGATGACAGGAAGCGTCTACAAGGCTACCCTTGCGTCACAGGAACTGGGGCAACTTTTGTTTACTTTCCTATGCTGTTCGGGTTTTATATTATGGACATATTTCTTTAACGAGTCAGATAAACTTTTAAAAAATATGTTTGTAATGGTTTTAGAGAGAAAGGAGGGAAGAGGGAGAGAGCTGGAAACATCCATTGGCGGCCTCCTGCAGCCCCCTCCTGGGGATGGAACCTGGGCCTGGGCCTGGGGCTGGGGAATCCATCGGCGACCATTTGGTGCGTAGGATGACACTCAAATCATTGGGCCACACCGGCTGGGCTGTATCATGGACATAGTTTGATTTTCTTAAGGGGGGGGGGGGAGTAGAGGGGCAGGAAAGGGGAGGAAAAAGCTGAGGGACATCCTACAAAACAAGCTGGTTGGTATTCTTCAAAAATGCTAAGGTCTTAAAAACAGAGAGAAGCTGAGATGGTTTCTATCGAAGAGGACTGGAGAGACCTGACAGCGCCCTGTGGGGCCGGTCCCCGCTCACCGGCCACAGAGACACCGGAGGCGGCCGGCATCTCAGACGGCGGCATTGCGCCACGGCCGCCGGGCCTGGGCGTGGCAGCGAGCTGTGGTTGTGTAAGATGCCGCTCTTGGGGGGGGGGGGGGGGGGGGACACGTGTTGAAATACTTAAGGGTGAAGGGTCATGACCTACGTAACTTACTCTCAAATTGTCCAGAAGAAAAAAAAATGTGTGTGTGTGTGTGTGACAGAGAGAGAGAAAGAGAGAGAGAAGGCGCACAAATACATTAACTATTGGTGAATCCGAATGAAGGGTATATGAGTGTTCATTGTACTTTTCTTGCAACTTTTCTGAAGGTTTCATAATTGTCAAAAAGAAAAAGAGCCCTAGTTGGTTTTGGCTCAGCGCCTAGAGCAGCCATGGGCAAACTACGGCCCTCGGGCCAGATCCGGCCCGTTCAGCTGTTCTATCCTGCCCGCGGAGCCAAAAGAGCGGAGGGTTCTCTTGCTCTCCCCTCCGCTCCTTCACCAGCAGCCCAAGAGGAGAGTGCCAGCATGGTCAGGCTGCTTTTGTTCCGGCCCTCCGGTCCAGTTTAAGAACCCATCGTGGCCCTCGAGTCAAAAAGTTTGCCCACCCCTGGCCTAGAGCATCAACCTGCGGACTGAAGGGTCCTGGGTTCAATTCCAGTTAAGGACACATGCCTGGGTTTTGGCCTCGATCACCAGTGGGGGGCAGGCAGGAAGCAGCCAATCAATGATTCTCTCTCATCATTGATGCTTCTATCTCTCCCTCTCCTTTCCTCTCTGAAGTCAATAAAAATATATTTAAAAAGAAAAGGCTGTTAACAAAATGTTCCCCCTCAGGCACCAGGTAGCCTGGCCCAATATTACATTTGCAGCCTCAGGACCCAGCAGTACCAAGTATCACTTCTCGTGATAGGAAGTAAATCAACTGTATTCCCGTCAGGCCAGGGCCCACTGAGGGGCTCCGGCAACCGGACGGAGACAGCCAGACACGGCAGCAAGATTCATCTACATCATGAACAACAGCAACCCGGCCTGATGCACACCTGGCGTTTGGGGCTGCGACACAGATGGCCAACCTCAGAGAGAGAAGGAAGTGACTGAGATAAGGAAGTGACAAAAGAGAGAGAGAGAGAGAGAGGAACACCTACGTGAGAGAGCCAGTTGCTTCTGACAGGTGCCCTGACAGGGTCAGGGATCGAACCTGCAATTCAGGTATGTACCCTTGAACCAGGAATTGAACCCATGACCCTTAGGCACGTGGGCCGACCCTCTAACCACTGAGCACACCAGTTAGGGCTCTCCTTTTTAAAAAAATATATATATATTTTATTGATTTTTTACAGTGAGGAAGGGAGAGGGAGAGAGAGCTAGAAACATCGATGAGAGAGAAGCATCCATCAGCTGCCTCCTGCACGCCCCCCACTGGGGATATGCCTGCAACCAAGGTACGAGCCTTTGACCGGAATCAAACCCGGGACCCTCCAGTCCGCAGCCCGACGCTCTATCCATTGAGCCACACCGGTTTTGGCACAGGGCTCTTCTTAACTGCTAGTTACACAAAGACTCACTTTATAATTCTACAGGTACACATGTTACATTTATATTGCATGCACACATAACAGCTGTCAATGTCCCACCAGGAACCTCACTTTGTGTGCGGTGAGCAGTGAGCGCCTGGGACGTGCCTCTGGGAGGGGCCTGAGGCCGCTGGGGGACAGGCCGGGGTGGAGCGGGAGGGCTTTCCACCCCTCCCTCCCGCCCCCGCTCGGCACCTGCAGGATTCGGCCTGGGGCGCCCTCTGGTGGTGGCCGCAGGGAGTAAGGCTGACGGAAGAGCAGGCAGGCTCCCTGGTCCCAGCCTCCTTCCCCTTTCTGCACCTTTGTCCCCGCCATTCCCTCCTCCCTCCTCCAAGGCTCATGGCATCTTCCTGGGCTTCAAGCTGCTCTCACTCGCCTCTCAGGGAGCCTTTCCCCATCGAGGCCTCCCCGTTCTGACCACTCCTCCCCACAGGCCTCCCTGGCGGTTGGCACTGTTTGCACCCACTCTCAGCATCCTTGTTGCGTTTGTGGTGATGGAGGCAGAGAGGATGGCGGGTGTTTGAGGGCCTCCACCTGCAGGCACTGGCCTGGCCCCCTCGGCAAGCACGGCACTCACTGTGGTCTGCCTTCAGCGGGCATTTTGCCTGTGCGTTTACTTATTTTATAGCAACACTGTCCCCTCCGCCCCTGCAGCCTGAACCACACGTTAGTGGCCAATGAATGTCCTTTAGCAGGCTCCCGTCCCTGACATACCGGAGCCTCCTGAGTCATTATGAGTAGGCAGCATTCTTGGGTAAATGGTGTTGGGGAAATGGATACACCCCAGCGTTCCTCTCCTCTAACCCTTGCTCTTGCCTTGACGCCTCTTCGCCAGCCTCCTTGTATCTCAGCCCCGAAACCCGGGCTCTCACTGGCCCTCCTGTGACTCACTCCCGGTCTGCAAGTGTGGCCCTGGCTGGTCTCCCACGGAGTGGCCTCTGGCCACGCTCCCACCAGGCTCTCCAGGAACCTGAGGTGGACCCCCCCCCCCCCCCCGTGCAGTCCATGCCCCCCTCTCCCAACTGAGAAAGGAAATGGGGTGAATGTCCCATAAATCACTCAACAGCCCCGCAGGCCTGAGGCGGACCCATTCAGACACATTGATGTCCCTGGGCGAGATGTAGAGAGGTGTGTAAGAGGGGGGTGTAAGGCGAGGGTAATTGGTGCTATTCGGTGGGGTTGAGTGCGCATTCACTAAGCACCTACTCTGTGCCGGTCTGAGACCACAGGAAACAAGACCCCAGTGGCCGCCGCTCCTGGGATCACGGGCTGGGGCAGCAGCGGGGTGCTGGTGATGGGGGCCCTACGAGAGGCCTCAGAGCATCACGGGAACCAGCGAGTCTGGAGAGGGAGTGGGAGGGGGATCCAGTCTGAGCGATAGGCACAGGCCCAGGGCCTGCTGGGAAAAGGCCGCAGGTCAGGGAATCAAAGAGCTAGTCGGAGGGAGCTGGGCTGGCCTTGCTCACGACTTGGGAGCCTGAGAGCTTCCAGAGGCCCTCCTGAGGCGACGGAGGAGGACACGCAGGGCTGGGCCGTGTCTCGAACACCTACAGGGCTGCCCCACCACTCCCAGGGGGTGAGTCACGGACTTTATCCTCCGGGAGCTTGGGGACGGGCGGGAGGGGAAGATAAGCACACAGAGCTCTCTAGGAATGAGATAAGGGCTGGGGGAGAGGCCCACAGGGTGCGGGGCGAGGCCTGAGCGGGTCAGGTGGGCACTGGGGGTGGGAGCACCTCGGCAGAGGGGAGGGGGCCCAGGGATCACGGGGCTGTGTGAGCAGACCTGCACGGGGCGGGGGGGGGGGGGGGGGGGGGAGGAGGAGGCACATGACAGGGATTGAGACCAGAGCGGGGGCCGCACGGAGGCCCCTCCAGCTGTGACGTGAGCAGCTGCCCCCCCCTCGGTGCCCGTGTCCTCGCCTCCCAACCAGGCTCCCCGGAGCTGCCCGCAAAGTGGCCGGAATGAGTGTGGGTGATGCGTGTGGGCCAGCGCCGGTCACAGGAAGTGCTCAGAACCGCTTCATGTTACAGCAACTTGAGCTTTATTCCTAGGTCTGGCTTTCCAAATTTAAAATTTTTACTTAAAAAAAATTTTTTTTTATTATTGATGTCAGAGAAGAAGGGAGAGATAGAAACACAATGATGAAAGAGAATCACTGATCAGCTGCCTCCTGCACGCCCCCTACTGGGGACTGAGCCCGCAACCCGGGCATGGGCCCTGACCAGGAATCGAACCACGACCTCCTGGTTCATAGGTCAACCTTCGTCACTGAACCACACTGGCCGGGCTCATTTTTACTTTTTATTTACCAGCACAAATCTTTGTGTTCAAATGAAGATTTCCCCAAAAGACCACTGGGTGAGAGCCAGGCAGGAGAGGGCTGCCGTGGGAAGCTGGGGCTGGGGGGAGGCTGTACCTTGTCCGCTCCGCTCTGGCCCGGACACACACCACAGGCAGAGCCGCGCTGCGGGGGCATGAGAATGACAAGAGGGAGGAGAGCGGGCGAGCGGAGGGGAGGCTGGCACAGGCTGGGGCCAGCGCCCTGCCCTCACGGCCACGGTGCGCGTTCCCGGGCATGCAAGGCGGAAGCTCCCGATCTGTTGGAACATCTGGGCTCACACCTGGGCTGGGCCGGGGCCGGAGGCTGAGATCACAGGTGTGTGTGGGGGGGACAGAGACCTGGGGGGGTCTGTGCTCAGCGGAAGCACCGGTGCTGGGGGCTCAAGCGGGCTTCCAGCAGGCGGCACACGCGGAGGAGGCAGAGCTTGGGATGGAGAGCAGTGACGCTGCAAAAAAGCTGGGAAGGGTGGCGCCGGCAGAGGGAACAGCATGGGCCGAGCAGAGGCGGGCCAGGGGCAGCAGGCGGTACAGGCGAGGCCGGAGGGGGCTGGCCCACCAGAGGGCGCGCGGGGAGGGGAGCGAGACAGGAGGGCCGTGGGCCCAGCGTGCTGCACTGGGCCGGCAGCTCTCCACCGCCCCCTGGACACAGCCCGCACCCCACCCGCCCCCCACCTCTCCACCCCCCCCCCCCCCCCCCCCGTCCTGGCAGCTGGCATTGAGGCGAACATACCTGTGACCTATGGAACTGGCAGCCAGAGGGGAGACGGGAGCACTGGCTGTCAATTCATAGGTCAGAGCCCTGTGCACTCGGTCTGCGCGGCCGCCCCCCGCCCGCCCCCGGGGCCGCCCCCAGGTCCCGCCGGTCCGGTCTGCTGGGCGCGGCTCCTCGGCTCCCCGCCGCCTCGGCGGACGGCCCCCACCCCAGGTAGCAGCAGCCCCACGGGAACGGCGGGCACTTCCACATGGAGTTGCTGTTACAGGGGGCGGCAGCCACTGGGCGGCTCCGCTCGGCCGGCTGCGTCCTCGGCCCGGTCCATGAGGCGCCTTATCGTCGGCCCACTCCTCCGGGCGAAGTCCAGGCTCGGCGCCGGTCTGCCCACGCCGCCGGGAGCGGCCCTGCCTTTCGCTCCCAGGCAGCCTTTGCCCCTCTGACACCCACACCCTCCGTCCCCAGTTCCTGTTTCCTCGTTTCTTCCTCAGCCACCGGAGCCGGCCCGTTCCTGTGGCTGCCGTGCCCTTTGCCCACCCTTCCTGCCGCAGCCACAGGGCAGAGGGGCGGGGGACGGCGGGGTCTCTGCTGTCCCCAGGGACCCCCAAATGCCCCCCGTCCGCAGATGCCCTGTGGAAGGGAGACAGACGGAGAGAAGGGGGGGGGCAGGGGAGGCAGGGAGAGGGGGTGAGTGAGGCCGAGAGAGAAAGGGATGAGGCGCAGGCGGAGAATGAACGGGGAAAGGGGCAGAGCAAACAGGGGCAGAGAAGGGGGAGGGGATGGGGGAGGCAGGGAACCTGAAAAGATGCTGATACACAGACCTGGTGCAGGATGGTGAGCGCAGGGTGGTGAGCAGCCCCCCGTCTGGAAGAGGCACTGGGCACCTGGGTGGCCTGGGGGCTGGGTGACCTTGACCCTGTGGCCGCAGCTGGTTGCCCGTGTGCTGTGGGGCTGTGGGCGTTCTGCACGCTGGCCGAGACTGGTGGGCGGCGCCCTCCCTGCAGCCTGGGGTCTGCCCTGCTGCAGGGGGAGGAGGGAGCTGCCGTTCGGGGTCCCTGTGCTGGGCCCAGGCCCCCAGAGCCGACCCCTCCTCGGCCGTGCTTTCTCGTCCCCCCAGACCGGCTCTGGACTGCCGGGCGTGAGTGACAGGTTCCTGCCGAGGGACCCCGAAGCTTCTGGAGAGGAAGAGCAGCTGGGCTCTGAGCTATTACCGTGGACTCGGGCCACCCCCCCCCCATACCCGACCCCCGTTTCTCTGCGTGGAAACGGCTCAGAGAGGCCACGGAGGCGGCCCAAGGTCACAGAGCAGGGCCCCCGGGTCTGTCCTCCCAGAAGGGGCGTCTTCCCGGGATGCGGTCCAGCGCGCTGGGGGGACCCCGGGCCTGGGAGGGCAGGCTTGCGATGAGCACAGCAGAACCCCCCACTAGCCCAGCAGGCCCAGGGGCACAGCTGAGAGCCCAGTCGGCTGCTCCCTCCCCCGGGCGGAAGCCGAGGCCGAGGATGGGAGTGAGGAGAGCACCGGCCATTGCCCAGACCCCTTCTTTCCTTTTGCCCCCAAAGGGCTGGGCCCCCTCGGAGGCGGGGGGCTGAGTGCCCTGGGCAGAGGGGCTGCAGGTCTTACCTGGGTGCGGGCTGGCCCTGAGGCACGAGGAGGAAGTGGGCCGCCGGGCCCAGCGCCTTTTGAGCCGTTGGCCCAGCCCGGAGGCGGTTAATGATTACCCTGCCGCCCCGCACTACGGCCCACAGTGCGGTGCGAAGGGCAGCGCACCCTGGACTGTGCCCGGGCAGGGGGCAGCGCCAGGAGGCATCAGGCCGGGCCTGTCTGCCCTCCCAGTGGCACCAGTCCACAGCCCATGGCCCTCCTGGCACCCTCCGCCCGCTCGGCCTCGGCGCCAGGTGTCCATGCCCAGCGAGGACCCGGGCCCACCAGCACCCACCTCCACCCTGCTCACGTGGTGCCATGTCTGCCTCACGGGATGGGCACACCAGGACACAAAGGGGAGCTGGGGGCACTTGCTAACCACAGAGGGGAGGGGTCTACAGATGGCCCTACCAAGGTGAGGGTGCTCTAAGCCCGTGCCTCAGTTTCCCCACCTACCTCAGTGCAGTGCTACTGTGGCGTGGGCAGGGCGGGGCAACTTCTCTTCCTTGTTCTCAAGAAACAAGGTGTGTGTGTGTGGGGGGGGGGGGGTGCAGACAAGGGTCATTTCCTGACCCCGTGTAAGTTCCTCGCTGCTGGCCCAGTGCCCGCCCCGCCTGTAGCTGGGACTCCAGCCACTGAAGATGGTGGGGCAGCCCCAGAGCCGGCCCTCCAGGCGGGACCCTAACTGCGCCCTCGGTCCTTGTACGCTGGGCAAGGCTATCAGGAAGGAGCTGAGGCTCAGAGGCCAAGGTCAGCCTCCCCACGCCCGTGCCCTGTGCAGCACCCTCAGCGGGCCCCTCACCCCGGGCCCTGGCAGGATGGAGCCAAGGTGGGCAAGGTGGCCTCCGGGGCCTCTCCCCTCCACTCAGCTCCCGCCACAGGAGGCGGGCCGGGGGGCAGGCTCCTGAGGGTGAGGAGCCCGGGCAGCTCTGACCTATTGGGGGGCTGGGGGTGGTGACCCCTGGCGGTGACATGGGAGGTGCCAGCCGAGGCCGAGGCCGGGACAGTGCAGGTGCGCGGGACAAGGGGCTGGCAGTGGGCAGTTTATTCCACGTCATGCAGACACCGACCCACACGCTCAGGCGGTTAAAAATAATACATCGAACCACATGCGTCTCCCCCCACGTCCCTGGAGACAGAAGACACTTGGCTGAGTGGGTCGGGGTCCGAAAGTCCAAAAGCCTCCGTCCTGGGACCAGGCGGCGGGCGGCCCAGGTTTGATGTGGGTCCAGGTGGCGGGGCAGGTCCTTTCTCCCCAAGAAAAGTGCAGAGACAGGCCGAGGCCCCGGCCGAGGCCCCCCTCTCAGACTGGCAGCAGGCGGGCCGGGGCGGGGTCCTTCGATCCTTCCTGAGGGCCCGGCCGCCGGGCTGTCCACGCTCTCGGAGGGCACGGGGGCCGGGGTGCCCCTGGCTCATGGGGTGCTGAGTGGGCAGCACACTGGAGTCCGGCACCGGTGCTCAGTCCTGGGCCTCGTCCAACCGCCACTTCTGAGTGTGGTCCTTGTGTGCGTCGGGGAGGATCTGGTTGCGCATCCCCCCGAGAAGGTTCGACGTGGCCTCCGTGGCCAGGATGAGGGGCCTCACCACCGTCGGGGGCAGCTGGCGGATCACGCCCCCCACGGCACCCGTCAGCCCCTTCTGCTCGTGACCCCGCGTCGCCACGTCACAGAAGGTCTGCGCCGTGTCCAGGAGGCCCTGTGGAGGAGGGAGGTCAGTGCCGGTCGGGCGGACGGGGGTGCGGGAAGATGGGGAGCAGGCTGCGCCTCGTTACCTCTCGAACAGTGTCGTAGGCCTTGGCCACGCCCTCCCGGAGGTCAGCCGGCTGCTGGCCCTTCCGCCTTCGCACCGAGCGCTTGTCGGGCAGGGAGCGCGTGATGGGGGCCGCTGGGGACAGGATGTCATACACCGTCTCGGCTGTGGCCTGGGAGCGCAGGGGACACCAGTGAGGAGCGGTGCACAGGGCAACAGGATGGACCCCTAAACCCTAGTCCAGGGGGCCCCCCGCTGCCCTCCCCCACACCGTGCTTTACAGCCAGCCCCGGGGCTTCCGGTGGCCTGCATGTCTCCCACCCAACCTTGGCCGACGGGGCCACACCCCAGCTCACGCCCTGGGGTGGCCTCGGAGGCCTGCTTAGCCCTCCAGCCTGCGCTCTAGGACCCGCCCCTGCCTCATGGGCTGGACTGCAGGGCCAGGAAGCCTCTGATCCCCACACACCCACCGCTCACCTGCCATGACCGCCCACCAGCCTGCCCTCCAGCCCCACGCCCCGGGGCCACTGCATGAGCTACTGCCCAGCGACAGCTCCCAGGGCCCAGCAAGGTGCAGGGCCGGAATGAGTCTTCCTTCCTTTCTTTCTTTTTGAAATATATTTTACTGATTTTTTACAGAGAGGAAGGGAGAGGGATAGAGAGCTAGAAACATCGATGGGAGAGAAACATGGACCAGCTGCCTCTTGCACACCCCCTACTGGGGATGTGCCCTTGACCGGAATCGAACCTGGGACCTTTCAGTCCACAGATCGAAAATCTATCCACTGAGCCAGACCGGTTTTGGCCCCTTCCCTTCCTTTCAAGACGTGGCCACGAGCAGAGACCCAGCGGGCTACAGAGACGAGGTCGCTCAGCCTCCTGCAGGGGCCGCAGTTGGCTGGGGAGGCCCGGCTGTGGGCCCCAGCCAGGCACACAGCCCCCCCTCTGTGACTGTCCCTCGGAAGATGTCACGGACGGACGGACGGACGGACACCCAGGCAGATCCTGTGGCCCGCTCACCTGGATGGCCTGCACCAGCCGGTTGCTGAGCTCCAGGGCAGCAGACGCCGTGGAGGAGCCGAAGGAGGCGGCGCCGCGCTGCAGCCCCCGCATGAGGCGCCCGTCCTTGCGGTACTGCTCGATGGGCAGCCACAGCAGGTCCCGGAAGCCTTGGACTGGGGAACGGGGTATCAGAGGTGCCCGAGGCCACAATGCATGCCCCCCCCCCATCCTTCCTACTCTAGGGCCTCCCCACACACTCCCCATGGCATCCAGCCGCACTCACAGAGCTGGACGACGGAGTGCATGGGCCCCACGCCGCGCAGCAGGCCGGGCAGCTGGTTCTTGCGGATGTCCTGCAGCCACTCGTTGAGCGCGTAGCCCAGCACCTTGTCTACGCCCAGGAGCCTGGGGGGGTGGGGGAGGCCCAGGTGGGCAGAGCCATATGGGGGGTCACAGGGCCGGCACCTGAGGAACCTCCACCCAGCCCTGATGGGGGGGAGTTACTGCACCCGCTTTACAGAGGAAAAACAGAGGCCCCAGCCGTTGATCTCTTGGGGGTGGGAACTATGGGGTCCCCGAGAGAGGCGGGGTGCTGGAGAGAGAGGCAGGCTCACCCGTGCCGGCAGCAGAGTCGCTTCAGCTTCAGCTCAGAGCAGTTGAGCTGGGCCAGGCCGACAAGGAGGCCAGTGAAAGTGCCCTGGGGCGGGAGAAGGGGTTCAGGTTTGCACAATGGGGCCCGGGGACCTGCCCAGCCCACCGGATGCCACCTCAGTGGCTGATGGGGCCTGGATGCAAGCCCCGGCCTCCTGGTCCCCAAAGAACAGGCCACCCCTGAGCAGAACGGGGACCCCCCTCAGCCATCCTGCCCACGGCCCCACTCACCACCTGGTCCATGGAGATGTGCTTGCCGTGGTAATCCAGCCAGATGGGCACCTCAGATGTGAACCGGAACTCCCTGGGGGTAAGGAGAGGGCCCTTAGGCACTGACCTGGCCTGGCAGCCCGCCCAGGCCCAGGCCCAGCCCCAGCCCCCGCCCGCCCAGGCCTCACCGGAAGTAGATGGGCTGCTGCTCGGAGGAAGCGCCGTGGCCACCACCTGCGGCCTCCTGGGGCTCACTGGTCTCCACGCCCTCGGGCTGCCCTTCCTGGGGGCTGCTCTCGGGGCCTCGGGCCTCAGGGTGCGCTGGAGAGGAGACAGACGGGGGTGGGCCCAGGGCTGGGGGCAGGGAGGCGCAGAAGCAGGGACCACGACCCAAAGCACCAGGCCCAGCCTCACCCTCGGCGGAGCTCTCTGCCGGGACCATGGGGTTGATGCCGGTCGCCAGGCTGGTGAAGTAGTCCTTGAGGAAGAGCAGAGCGTCCTGCGGGCCAAAGTGTGGGCACGGGTTGGGCTCGGGGGCCTGGCAGCAGGGGCTCCCGCCAGCCTGCCCCACCGCCCCTCACCTGGTCCACGTTGAGCCGCAGGGGCATCAGCGAGACCCGCAGACAGCACTCGGGGGCACTGGGGTTGGCCATGGGGACCAGGTGCAGCGCTTTGATGGTGAGCTGGGGACAGAGGGCGCCCATTCCCTCAGCTAAGCCGGCCCGGACGCTCCCCCCCACGCTCCCACAGCCGCGCAGGCGGTGCGTGTGGGCACCGGAACGCGGGCCGCCGCCTCGGTACCATGTTGGAGTGGGTGCGCCGCGGCATGCGCTCGCTGGTGTACAGGTACAGGAACTTGTTGATCTTGGAGGAGGGCAGCCGGTCCCGGACCTCCAGCTCCTGCACGATGAACACCTGCCGGGACAGCGGCTGCTCCTCCGGCTCCCTGTCCGGGGCCGCGGGGCCGGGGGCCGGCTCCACGGGGTACGCCTCATGCTGGAAGCTGACCTGTGGGCCGGGAGGCGGGAGCCAGGTAAGCAGGCCGGGACACGGACAGAGGGGTTCACCCCGGCCCCTCCTCTCCCAGCCCCCCCTCCTGCACGCAGCTCCACCTCGGACCCATGCCCGGGGCATCTCTGTGGCCATCACACAGGTATTTCAAACCCACACGGCCAAAGTGACCTCTTGACCTCCTCCCCAAATCTCTGTCTCTATTCCTCCTGCCTCGTCACCCTAAGCATAAACCCTGGCCCAGCTCTTTCTCCAACCTCTCCATCGCCAGGGTCCTCAGCTCTGCATCCTCAAAGCATCTATCACGTCCACTCCACAAGGAGTCCTGGCTGAGTGGAGGGGTGGGAGGCCTGCCGCTGCCCCTTGCACCCCACCCCCCGCTCACCTTGCTGAGCTGGATCTCCATGAAGACCTGGTGCTGCCTCCCGCTGCCGCCCTGCACGCGCCAGGAGTTCTGGGGCCGGTTGGGGCCGGAGCAGCGGGAAGGGGAGCCCCTGGGGCCTGAGAGGCCAACTCTTGCCCTGGGAAGAGGGAGGGGGACAGGCTGACGCGGGGGACATCCTTTCCTCACCCCTCCTCTCAGCAGGCCTTCCAGCCGGGGAGCCCTCCCCCGGGAAGCGGGTGGGGTGAGGAAGGAGGAGCAGGCCAGGAGGTGAGGGCGGCCCCAGGTTACCAGCTGAAGGTCAGGGCTGGAGCCCGGCCCAGGCCCACCTCCTGGGGGGGTGAACCCCAGCCACAGCTGCCCCGCTCTCTCCTTACCTGTGGCTGGGGTGGGGGCCGAAGTCCCGCCCCCCGTAGAGGTGCCAGACCAGGGAGACCTCCCGCAGCACCACCCGGGTGCTGGGCACCGGGAAGTGGGCAGGCGCCCGCAGTAGGTCGGTGCTGCCCAGCGGCCGCGAGAAGTGCCCGTCCTGCACGGTGATGGGGCCTGGATGCAGCTGCGTCACCACGGGCTCCCCATCGAGGGACTGCAGGGAGGGGAGCGGGGGCAGATGCCCTCCCGGTTCAGGCCACCCGCCACCCGTCCCTCCCGCCCTCACACCGCCCTCCCCGCTTCTGAGGAAAGCTGGCCCTCAGGGCCACTGTCCCAGCCTGTCTGAATCCTGCTCCGCCAGCCTCGTCTCCCCGGGCCTGGGCGCTGCTTGTGGCATCCCCACAGGTACTTGGGGGTCCGGAGGTCAGCACCCTTGCAAACAACAGTCCTCCTCGCCCTCCCGCCGACCACCTGCCTTCTCCCCCGACTCTGATGCCCCAGCACCTGCCCAGGACGCATGCCTCTCTTCCTCTGGAAATCCACCAGCTCCTGCAAAGCCCAGGCTCAGGCTGCCTCCCCAGGAAGACCCTCCCACCTCCCACCTCCCTCTGCCTCTCCCACGGCTCCGTCTCTGGGAGGGCCCGGAGCTGAGCCGCCCTCTCCCACGTCCTGCCCCTGCCAGCCTGCCCACTGCATACCGGGATGCCCAGGCCAGGAGCATCAAGGATGCAGAACTCGTCACTGTCCAGAGTGTCTCCATCCCCCTCCTTCTCACTTTCCTCGGCCTCTGAAATTCCAGTAAGGACCCCCATGGGGGGCAAGGGAGGTTGGGCCCCACTCCGTTCACCTGGGAACAGGTAGACCGACACGGGCGAGGCCTGAGGGAGGGTGCCACCTGTAGGAGGGAGAGGCTGGTTTGGGGGAGCCTGACATGGTGCCGGTGGTGCCCGGAGCCCCAAACGCCCACCCACCTGCAGACTGGGCCAGCTCCCGCAGGCTGCGCTCCGTGTCCAGGAGGGCGTCGGTCAGGTCCCGCTGGTTGATGAGGGCGGTCTCCACCGGGGGGCACGAGGGCAGGGAGGCGGGGCTCTCGGAGAGCTGGGCCGGGCAGGGAGGGGTGGGAATGAGTGCCAGCAGGCCCCAGGGCTCCCCAATGCCAGGCCCCGGGGGCCCACGGCCGGGCAGGGGCCAGGCCTCACCTGTACCTTCTGGCCGGCGATCTCAGTGGGGCTGGGGGGCCGGGGCGGGGGGTGCAGGTCGCCCGTGCTGGTTACGTACTGCAGCAGGTTGACCAGCAGCGCGCAGGAGTCAGCGCAGGTGTGCATGTGCACCACGTTGTTGGAGCAGCGCAGCTCGAACAGCGGCTGGCTCTGCGGGTGAGGCAGGTGCCGTCAGCCCGGCTCGTCCCCACAGATGGGGTGGGCGGGCCTCCCTGGGGCGCTGAGTCCGCCCGCCACCCCTGAATGGACGAGCACACTGAGCCCAGAGGACGGAGGGGGGGCTCTGGGAGTGCAACCCCCCAAGTCAAAGGCTACATCAGCCGGGGCTCAGCCAGGCAGGCAAGGCCTCCCACCTCCGGTCTGTAGACCAGGAAGCTGCCCAACCCGCTGCCTGCCCGCAGCTGCCCTCTAGTGGCGGGACTCACTGAAGGACACCCAGATGGCCGGGCACGTCCCAGGAGAGCCAAGACCCCAGCCCAGCTTGGGAAGGGCAGGCAGTGACCATGACCTGAGCTGGGGGAAGGGTGGCCCCGAGGGCTGCCCCGGCCTCTGGGCAGCGGCCACACTCACCAGTTTGCCCTCGGTGCTCCCCTTCCAGGTTTTGATCACGAGCTCCAGGAGGTCCACATCCAAGACACAGACATAATCTGAAGCAGAGAGGACACATTCTTACCAGCTCCTCCCACGCAGCCACCAGAGGGAGACGCGGGGCTTGTGTGGGTGCACGTGTGGGCGCTGGGTAGCCATTGGGTGGGGAGGGCCTGGGCTGCCCACCTCGCCGGAGGTCCAGGGTCTCCGCCTCACACTTGTCGGACAGGTACAGCGCCGAGTCATCGAGGATGAACCTGGTAGGAACAAGGCTGCGATGAGCCCGGAGCTGCAGAGGGACCAGGTGCCCAGAGCAGCAGAGGGGCATCGCAGCAGGTGCCAGGCCCACAAGACCCTGTGTGGCCGCGGTGCCCTCTGCACTCTGGGGGGAGCGGGCCTGCCCTCCCGCGTCCCAGGCCCAGATTTATTTTCCTCCAGCTCCGCCTCATCCGGGCCTCCCAGCAACCCTGGGACCCACAGGTCCTGTTTTGCCCTCAGTCAGTCACTGTTCTTTTAACACAAGTCCTGATTTGATTTGATTTTTTAAGGGGAGAGACCAAGGGGATCTCTCGTATCTCCATTCCTCTAATATAATCTATTTTTTAAAATTTATTTTATTTTATACAAGTCCTTATTTTAATGGAAACATAACACAGCTCCTTTAAATACATTAGAATATAGCAATAAAAAAAGCCAATCCCTAATTCCTAATGGTACTTCCCAACCCCAAATTCTCTGATACACATCTCCCTCCAGTTCTTTCTGTGGAGCCACACAGAGACGCACGGACACTTTTTTCATTAATTTCTAGAGAGTATGGAAGAGAGAGGGAAAGACAGGGAGAAATATCCCTGTGAGAGAAACACATCAATTGGCTGCCTCCTGCGCACGCTGACCAGGGCCCGGCAGGGAGGAGCCCACAGCCGAGGCGTGTGCCCTTGGCCAGGACGGAAGCTGGGAATCCCGTCTGTCCACTGAGCCCAGCGCCAGGCTGTGTGGCTTATATCTACCGCTCTCAGCCCCGGCCATGCACCTCCCTCATCTCCAATGTTATCCTGGGAGGGACATGCTCACGACAGGCTAACTTGGCATCATTTGGACTGTTCCGAGTCGCTCTACAGAGGCTGTGTCCCCCTGTCCTATCCTTATCCCAGGAAAGCCCAGCAGTGGCTCATCAGGTCCAGGCAGGCGGGACCAACTCGGGGGAAGGGTCATGCCCCGAATGTGCAGAGGCTCAGAGTGGCCTGAGGACACACAGCAGGTAGACAGCACCGGGGGGCGGCAGCTGCAGCCCAGCTCGGCAGGGAGGGGCCGTGTACCTGAGCAGGAAAGTGGAGGTGTCCATGATGATATTACTGGAGAGGGTGAAGGTCTCCGCGGTGACAAGGACGCGCACGGGGAGGTAGAGGGGCCTGGGGAGACAGGGAAGCTGGGGCAGGCTCCTCACACACACAGGCGGGGCCTGCCCAGCCCTGGCCCCCAGCCGCCCAGCCTGGGCACCTGTAGTCCACGGCGCAGGAGAACAGGTGAGTGTGGAGGACGGTGATGACCGTCGGCGGCAGGTAGCCCAGCACGGGGTCATCCAGCACATCCAGGAACTCCAGGAGCTTTGGGCACCAAGGGGGGCGAGGTGGTGAAGATAGGGGGGCCTCTTCCCTCCTCTAGCCCCCCACCCAGCCCATGCCCACGGCACCGCTCCTCCCGGCCTGGAGACCCGTCTGCCCATGCCGCCCCTGCTCACCTGCGAGTGCCAGCTCTGCTCGGGCAGGGTTATGTAGTGGCGCAGGGTGGCTCTGTACAGCCGCAGGGTCACCAGGAACTCCTGGGGGTAGGACAGTCAGCACGCGGGGAAGCCAGCCCTCCGCGCACCGGGCAGGCAGTCGCCCCGGCCGACGGGTGGGCGGAAGCCGGCGTGGCCGTACCTTGACGTTCTTCTGGGGGTCCAGGTGGATGCGCACGGCGGCGGACAGCATGTGGGGGCCCTGGGCCTGGCCCTTCTGGCCCGAGGCTCCCCACTTGGTCACCCCTTCCTCCGATGGGTAGATGGTCGGGACCAGCTGGGCCGGAGGAGCAAAGCTGGGCAGCTCCAGGTGGGTGGGCAGCAGGTAGTCGTCCACGATGGCTGCGGAGGCATCTGGTGAGCCCCTGCCAAGCCAGCCGATCGCCCACGCCACCCAGGGACCACATCCTCCCGAAAGCCCGCCCCCGCCCCTGCCCCCTAGCGACCCCCCCAACTGCCCACGGCCGCACACCTCGGTGGTAGAGCGTCGCCTTGTCGGCCTCCAGGCTGAAGTAGCCGAGGCCCGGCTGGCCGCGGTACTGGGACACGCTGAAGAGGGTGCCCTGCTCCACGTCCAGCACCAGCTCCCCGTGCACGGCCTCCAGCGGCCTCCCGCCCTCGTCCTGCGGGCAGAGCGTGCGGCTTGGCCTCCGCAGCTGCACGGGGCAGTGCCCACCCCTCAGGGTGAGGGGCCTCCTGGGGCCCTGGCCTAAGGGACCAGCCCGGCATCTCCCCAGACTCCCAGGAGGCCTGCCTCCAGCAGCAGTGCCCACTGGGACCCCCTTACGTGCTGCCTTACGCTCAGGAGGTGCTGATGGGGAATGAGGCAGGGGGGGAGGGGTCAGGCGGGTGCACTGGGGCCTGTCTCTAACCCACATCCCCCCTTGGCGCTGCTCGCTCTGGTCCTGGTCCCAGCCCACCCGGAGCTGTGAAGCCAGGGGCTCCCTGCCCGGGGCGGCCTCACCTTGGCCTCACAGAGGGCGGTGACCCGGCCCCTCAGCACCGTCACCAGGGTAGAGAAGGAACTCTGGGAGTGAGGGCTCGGGGGCCTGGGGGCGGCCTGGGGTGTGCCTGACGGCCCCACCGAGAAGAAGTGGGCGTCCTCGTCGTCCGAGTCGGAGTCTGGGGAGATCAGGAGTGGGAAGGAGCCCTTAAAGGGCTGCCCAGCCGCCCAGCCCTGGGCCGGGACCCGGCGCCCTCCTACCCAGCTTGAAGGCCGACTTGCACATCTTGAAGCTGTCGTGCCAGCAGCCCGCGGGGCCCGGGAAGCCGGGGGGCTGGGCGGCGGGGCCGGGCGGGGGGCTGGGGAACAGGTCCGCGGGCTCCCACATGAGCAGGTCGTTGTTG
Organism: Vespertilio murinus; assembly: GCA_963924515.1. Lineage (NCBI taxonomy): Eukaryota > Metazoa > Chordata > Mammalia > Chiroptera > Vespertilionidae > Vespertilio > Vespertilio murinus. The sequence continues at coordinate 167,818,076 of OZ004709.1, read as the reverse complement.
ATCCTGAGGCGGCAGGTGGAGGGGGGCAGTGAGGAGGCCAGCCCGGCTCCCTGGCACCCCCTCCTCCCGCACCCCGCCCCCCGGCCGCATCGCCACCTGTTGTAGAGGCTCTCGTAGACCTCCTTGCTGGGCAGGAAGACGTGGGCACTGGGCAGGACCACCTCCAGGCTGCAGCGTGACAGCGCCAGCGCCCGGCTCTGGAAGGCCCTCATCTCCTCAGGGTCGCCCGGGATCACCATCTGCACGGGGGCGGGGACAGGCCTGAGAGACGCATCCCAACCGCCTATCATTCCTTCTTTTCAGACATGTTTAAGTCTAATCCTCAGCAGAGGGTGTGTTTATTGATTTTAGAGAGGATGAGGGAGGAGGGGAAAGGGAGAGAAAAACATCGATCGGCTGCCTACCCTATGTGCCCCGAGTGGGAATCGAACCTGCAACCTTTCGTGTACAGAACAACGCCCCAACCAACTGAGCCACACTGGCCAGGGTCATCCCGTCCTTCTCACTGACTCATGTGAGCCCCTCTGCTAGGATGACAGCCGTTTCGTGTGACGTGCTGGCCTCATGCAATCCTGCTGAGGCCTCACTATGTTCATTCCTTTATCCGCAGGACAGGCCTGCGGGGCCACTGCGCCCACTTCCTGTGAGGAAACCGGTCCCACCCAGCACCCATGTCCTCCAAGGGACAAACTGAGATGACAGGACCACTGAGCAGCAGAGCCTGGATTCAAACCCAGACTTAACCCCCATCACCTTCAGAGGAGAGGACCCCCAGGCCGATAAGCGATGGGGTCCTGATCCCCCCCGACTGCCCTCACTTCCAGGCCCCCGGAGCTGGCGTGCTTCCGGCTCCCCATCAACATAAGATGGAAGATGATGGTCCATTCTCGCCAGCGCTGGGTCACGTCACCTGGTGCCCCAAAGTAATCCTTCCCCCCGGCCCAGAGCCACCACGTGGCCTCCACAAGTCGCGGGTCCCAGGCTCACCTCCTCCGTCTCGTACATGGTCCTCTTGGAGGAGAAGGGCGAGGGCTCGGGCTCCTGCAGCTCACACGGGCTCTCTGCGGACAGCTCCAGCTCCTCCCCCTTCTCCGGGGCCACCTCCCACTGTGCACTGTTGACCTGGGGGTGCAGGGTCAGCACGACCCTGCGGGGCACAGGCCGGTCACTCGTCTGCAGGCCCCCGGCCGATTCCAGCCCGGCCCGCCCCCCTGTTGCACAGCCCGCTTACTGGGGCAGGAAGTACTTGTGACCGGCGCCCTTGGGGTCTAGGGCCTTGGAGGCTCGCAGGCAGGGGACAGGCGGCTTCTCGCCGTCTTCGTAGGTGCCTGAGGGGAAGGGGAGAGGGGGTCACGCTGCCTCCCCGTTCCCTCCCCAGTGCCAGGTGGGGTCAGAGCGACTGTCCCGTGCCTGTCTCACGCCCACGGTCTAAAGCAGAACAAGGATAGCGGGTCCCCTCTGCCTGCGCCCAGAGCAGGCCCCACAGGCAATACGGTGCCCGGAGCTGGTGAGGGGGCCCGGGTCTGCTCCCGCCATCCGCCTCTTTACCCCTGAGCCCGCCTCTCCCGGGCCCGGGCCCCTGCCCACACGCTGCTTCCCGGGGCTCTCACCGTGGAGGTCGGAGCAGGTGAGCTCCAGGCGGGTGGGGGCTGGGGGGCCAGGCCCACTGCTCAACTCTGACCGGAACTGGGGCTCACTCAGCTCCAGCCGCAGCTGCTCAGCCCGAACGGCCTGGCCCGCCCAGGGGTCCCGCTCGGGCCGCAGGTCGGCGATGGGGAAGTGCAGCCGAAGAGTGGCCCGGGGTGCCGACAGCTGCACCACTGTCTCCTGCTCGGTGGCTGGCGGGGACTCCATCTGGGAGGGGCGTGGGGGTCGGTCATGCTGCCGCCGAGAGCCGGAGGACCGTGGCCCACTCCCAGCCCTGGCATCTTACCAGCGGGCCGGCAGGAGGCTCGGGAGGGGCTCTGGTGGCCAGGTTCAGCAGAGCAGCGAGCCGGTCCAGGGTCCCCAGCTCCAGGTCTGCATGGAAGTCGGCCAGGGCCAGGGCCAGCTCTGAGTGGCAATGGCAGACAGCTCTGTGCCGGAATCGGCTCTGAAGTTGAGGGTATTCAGGTCAGCAAGGGCCGCGGGATGGGTGAGGGCAGGATGGGAAGGGGCCCCCAGAACAGAGTCCTCCCAGGTAAGAGCTGGGGCTGGGGCCCCGGACACCATCACCAGCCTGCCTGAGGCGGATGACGGTTCTTGCTTAGTAACATCCACCCAGCACTGGCCACGGCCGGAGGCCAGCAGGGCATCGCAGGGTGAGCCAGGGGGGGGCAGCCAGGCTAAGAGAACAGCATGTGCTGGCCCGGATGGAGTCCAGGCCCCGGATGGGGAGGCGGGTCTGCGGGACGCAGCACAGGAGGGCCAGGGTGGGAGCGGGGAGGCTCCGGGGAGGCCGGGGCTGGGGCTGGGTCAATGCGCCTTCGGAAACAGTCAAGGGCCGTAGGCCTGGAGGCAGGCGTTACCTTGGGCAGCCGGCGCACGGTCTGTGTGTGGCGCAGGTGGGCACAGGGCTGAGCCGAGGCCTGGGCGTCCTGCCGGCCGGGGAAGCTCAGGATCTCCATGTACTCGGGCTCGGAAGCGGCCCGGGGCCACAGACACTCCAGCACCTCGAGCTGCCCGAAGCGCACGTCCGTGCTGGCGGTGCGGCGGCCGCGGCCCGTCTGCAGCTCCCAGGACAGCTGCACGGCCGTCCCCGTCAGCCTGCGGGGAGAAGCTGGCATCAGAGGGGGCACTGCGGGCTCGGGGCGTCTCTCCGCAGGCCCTGCCTTGGGCTTGTACCGGACGTGGCTCCAGGGACAGGCCCTCTGGAAGCGCGGCCGGAGGTGGCGGAAGTCGCGGGAGCTGAACGGCCCATCCTTGGCAGCATCAAACTCGGCAAAAAAACGGGCGGTGAGGTCAGGTGGTCCGGAAGACGGGGCGGGCGTCTCAAGCAAGGTCAGGGTCATGCCCCCCAAGGTCATCTTCAGTAGTGAGTCGGGGCGCATGGAGTCCGGATGGGGCGGGAGAGCCGTCTTGCCTGAGGGGACAGAGGCTTCCTTCACCAGGGGCCCCCAGAGCTCTGGGCCCAGCGGGACTGGGGCTCTGGTAGGACGCGGGGCCAGGCAGGGGTCAGACGAAGCTTTGTTATGCCAGGAACCGAGCCCAGGCTTTATTCAACCCTCTCTAGGGAACTGGGAGGACTGGAGGTAGCTGGGAGCACTCAGCCCCGTACCTGACACAGGCAGGCTCTCAATGAACATCGACAAAACACACAGTCCGGCAAGGGCAGCTCTTATCACCCACTTAACAGAAGGGGAAACCGAGTCTGGGAGAGCAGCTGAAGTGCCCACCCGAGATCACGGACTCTCAGCCCAGGCGCTGTCCACTCGGAGGCCACACCAGCACCGAGGCCTCCCCAGCTCCTCCCGCCCCGGAGCACTCACCCGCTGGGTTGGCCTGGACAGAGAGCCGGCGGGGGGTCGTGTAACTGTGCACAGAGGAGCCCAGGTCCACGTCGGAGAGGGAGAGCTCAGAGACGGCCGAGGCCATGCTGCTGGTGAGGCCCGCCATGGAGAAGAAGAGGTCTGGGGGCCAGGCGAGGGGGTCAGTGCTCGGGGCCGACTCCTGCGCCCACACTGACCACCCCGCCGAGCGCTGGGCCTGGCCCCAACCCACCAGTGCTGTCCAGGTTGACAAGGGGGTCGGCCAGGGGCTCTGGGCTGAGGGGCTCGGCCACCGCCCCTGCCTGCAGCTGCTGGTTCAGGTCCTGCTCAATGAGCCACAGGTCCTCGGCTCCCAGCGGGCGGCTCTTACTCAGCTTGTCCACCAGGGACTTGGAGTCTGGAGGGGAGGACACTCCTGGTGTCAGTCCGGTCTGGCTGGCACTTAATGGCCATCCCCACCCCAGGCCTGCCGAGGCCTCACCTGCAAGGCTCAGGGCAGCGAGCAGTTCCTGGAACTGCTGGAGCTGCCGCGGGGTCAGGAGCAGGTGCAGGAAGCCCACCTGGCCGGCCACCTCCAGCTGCGGGCAGAGGAGCAGCCATGAGCCCGTGTTGCCCACCAAAGCCCCGACCACTGCCAGCTGCTCTCTTCCTGAGGCGGTAGGAGGTCAGCTGCCAGCTGAGCTCTCTCACCAGCTAGTTCTGTGACCCTGACCACAACTTGACCTCTCTGAGTCTCAGTTTCTCCAGGTGCCAAGAAGGCAGTAACTTCCCCCATTCAACGACCCCCACCTTCTCACAGGGAGGGTAAAATCTGCTGAGCATTCTGGGAGGGAGCATGCGCCCTCCTCCCCCAACGGCCCAAACACTCACCTTGGGGCCGGGGAAAGCCTCGTTCTGCTTCAGTTTCACTGTCAGCTCCACGTACCCTGAGCAGCTGCCGATCTGCAAGGGGGGGTCTGGGGATCCTTCCTGGGAGGCAAGAGGATGTGAGAGGGGAGGGGTGGAGAAGATGACATCAGAGCTGGTCGAAGGGATGGCGGGGCAGAGGGGTCGGGGCACAGAGGGCGGGACAGAAGGAGACAGCCTGGGATCGGTCGGCCCACCTGGCGGGGCAGCTCCTCGAAGCGCAGGCACACGCCGCCCAGCTGCAGCAGCTTGTGCAGGAAAGCGGGCGGCTCGTGAACATCCACGGGGGGCGCCTGGCTCGGGTCTCGCACCGCCTCGTCACAGTATTCTAGTCTGGGGAGCGCAGGGTCAGCCTTTGCCCTGGGTACCCCCCCCCCATGTGGAGCCCCTCTGTCTGCAGTGTTCTGTTCTAGGGGTCTGGGGGCCACGGAGCTGCCCCACCACAGCTACGCCATCCTGCACCTCCACGGCCCGTCCTTGCTCCCCAAACCTGAGCATGTAACCTTTGCACCTTCACTTCCTGGCCCCTCGACTCCTCTCCAGCCCACCTCCCCCTTGCTGTGGCACTACCCAGGCCCATTGGACAGCCCCCCACGCTCCCTCCCTCGTGCCGGCTCACCGGCCAGGCCGCCCCTACCTCTGCACGTGGACTTCCACTGCCACACCACGCTCCCCGTCGCCCGGGGAGTGCTCCACCCGCACGACGGTGTCCAGGAAGGTCACCTTGATCCTTCGCAGCACTGAGGGGTGAGAAGGGGTCTCAGCGTCAGGCGGAGCTGAGAAGGGCAGGCGGCGTTCTCCCTGGGGTGGCGGGCGGCCCACTCACCAGTCTCGATGGTCTGGGCGAACATCTCCAGCCCCTCCAGGGGTTGTGGCGGCTCCGAGGGCTCCGGCGGCCCATCCCGCAGGCACTCCTGCGCCAGCTGCAGGCTCGTGGTCATACACGAGGCCCAGCTCTGCGAGTCAGCGGGCCCCGGCCCTGCGAGGAGGCCCGGTCAGCTCAGAGCCCAGGCCCGCTCCCACCGCTTGCGCTCCCACCACGGCCCAGCCTCACCCGCCCTCACCTGGGCCACGGCGGGGCTGCAGGGTGAGCTGGAGGCCCGACACGAGGATGGTGCAGTGGTCTGTGAGCAGCGCGGCCCAGGGCACGGCCACCTCGATGGAGCCCACAAAGCCCTCCACCAGCTCCAGCGGCGACTCCATGGACTCCAGCACCTCGTTCACGGACTGCAGAGACGGGGACAAAGCTGGCTCCGGAAGACCCCACCCCGGCCATCGTCTCCCCTGTCTGTCCGCTCTACCTTGGAGAGCAGCCTCGCTCTCCCAGATCCTCCGCGTGCTACCTACAAGGCCTACCTTTGCTCAGGCTGATCCCCATTTTAAGGGGGATGAGGGGGAGCTGCAGGATGAAGAGGAGAAAGCCAGGAGGAGGGGCTGGGAGATGGCATGTCCCAGGCTCGGGAGCAGCACGCTCCCGAGGAAAGGCCTGACAGCAGGTGCCGTGACCCCCACCACCTCTGGTCACGCAGACACAAGCACGGGCCTGACCTGAGCGGAGGGGATGCCCCCCAACTCCAAACACGTGGTGTGGCGGTCCGTCTCTCTAAGGCACAGGGCGAACCCCCTCCCCACCGGTACAGGTGGGATAGTGCCCCTGGGACCCTGACCTTTCTCCTCACCCCATCTCAGGGTCCCCAGGCACTTCTAGGGCCTTCAAGGAGGGGCTGCAGCAGAGCAGCTGGGAGGAGGGGCGGCTCTTGAACACACACCTGCACCCCACCAGGGGTAACTAACCCAATCCCCACAGGGCTGGGTGGGGACGGAGCATTCTGGGGACTGGCCGTAGGAAGAGGCAGCTGAGATCTGAAAAGGCTTCCTGCCCAGGGGCTCACAGGCAAGAGGCTCCCCCAACTCCAGGCTTAGGGGACCTCGCTCCACACGCACGCAGGAAGACCGCCTACCCGAAAGCCCAGCTCTTCCAGCCCAGATTGCCCTGTGCCCAGCCAGAAAACTGAGCAGCCCTCGCCCCCATGCCCATCCAGTGCCAGCCCTGGGCTGGGGCCTCTGACTGGTGGCTCCTGTGCAACTTTCCAGGTCAGCCGAGCTGTGAGTCACCGCCCCCGACTCAGGTCAGACCCAGACCTAACTTCTCTCCGGCTCCCAGCATCTTCCCCGCCTCCTCCCCGCCTGGGGCCAGACCTCCCCGCCCCACTCTGGGGATTCCCTCCAGGTAGGGATGCCCATCTACGATCCCCTCCCCAAACTTAATCCGCCGGGCTCGCCCCGAAGCAGGAAGTAGGCAGCGCGGCCAGCCGGGGCCGCCGTCGCACGAGGTGTTGATCAACACGGGCGCTGACGCGGTTGTTGACATCCACATCCGGAGGCGAACCCAGCCCACTGGGCCCAGGATTGTAGGGTCAGGAGGTCAGGGGACCTTCCCCCCGGTGTCCTCGGCGGGCTCCGCACCCCTGCCCCTACCCCGGCCTGGTCCTGCCGGTACCCCCAGGTCCTCCGCTCCGCTCCCACCTCACCCCCTCCTCGGTCCCTGGACACCACACTCCTCCAGCCGGGCCCCAAGCTCAGGGCGCTTCTCCTGGCGTCTTTCCGCCAAGTGACAACCCTCCCCCCGCCTCAGTCTCCCCTCCCGAGCAGTGGCCCCAAGGAGCCCCTTCCCGCTCCGGAGGCGGTCAGCCGGGTCCCCCCGACGCCTGGGACGGGCCGGACGTCCACGACCTCAGCACGCCCGGGACCCGGCCCCTCGGCCCGACCCCTTCGCCGGCCGGGAGCCGCGTGTCGCCGCGGCCCGGGCCCCCCGCCGCCCTCGCCGGCCCGGGCCCGGCTCCTCACCCAGACCTCCAGGTGGATATCCCGCAGGGCGACGCTGCCCTTGTACAAGTCGAGGCTGAGCTGGTCCAGGCTGAGGTGCTCCTGGAAGAAGTGGCCCAAGTAATGGTGCAGCAAGTAGCGGCAGACCCGCTCCTTCACACAGTTCGACCAGGGCCACAGCCATCGTGACATCTCGGAGACCGCCGAGCCCCGGCCGCCCGCGCCCGCGCCCGCCGCCCGCCGCCCGCCGCGGCTGTTGGGTTCACTAAAGCCTCGGGTTTGCCCCGCCGCTTCACTCGGCGCCAGGCCGCGCCCCGGGCGCTCGGCCACGCCCCCCACGCTCACTGCAATTGGTCGCTGCAGAGGGCGAAGCCTCCCGATTGGCCGAGGGGGGCGGAGCCCCCAGGCGCCAAAAAAGGACTGGGCTCTCTGCGTGATATAATGCTCCCGGTCTTGATTTACGCCTGCGTGGACATTCGAAGTGGGAGGGCCTTTAACCTTCCTTCCACAGGCTCCGGGGGAAGATTTGGAGGTGCCATCCCGGCAGAGGAATGCGCATGTGCTGACTCGTCCAATTACTTGAAGTTGTTGGGTACGACTTAAAGGGACAGTGTCTCTCATAAAACTTCGTGGAAAGCTTCTCAGGGAAATAAAGTCAGTAAGAGACCCCCCGCAGGTTAGAAACAAGTAAATAAACATTTGCGTTTACAAAATGCTTTACCATTCTTTATCTTTTTCAACCCTAATAACAACCTTCTAAAGCAGAGAGTACATAAAAGAAAAAATAATAAAGTAGAGAGTATTGTCACCATTTCACAGATAAGAAAATAGACGTAAAGGTTGCTGTGAGTGCATCACCAAGGTCTTTTCCACTCCTCCCACAAAAAGCTTGGCAGATTTACTGACCCTCCCTCCTTGCTCCATGTGGTCAGAACTCCATTCTCTCTCTGGAATAATAGTAGGTTTTTTTTCATATTTTTGAGCCTAAAATTAAATAAAGAATGGATTCTAAGTCCCTTGTGTAGGGGTCTATTGTTTTTGCACAGCTGGTGAACAAAGAATGGTTTTTCCATATTTAAATAGTTGGAAACTACGTAAAACTATGCCAGTGCTTATAAACAGTTTTAGTGGGTCCTGGTTAGGTAGTTCAGTTGGTTAAAGCATCCTTCTGATAAGCCAAGATTCCAGGTTTGATTTCCTGTCAGAGTACATAGAAGAAGCAATCAATAAATGCATAGATAAATGGAGCAACAAATGGATGTTTCTCTCTCTCTCTCAAATCAATAAATACATTTAAAATGTTTCTCTTAAAAGAAGTTTTAGTGGAACGCAGCCATGCCCATTTGACTGAGGACTGTCTGAGGCTGCTCTCTTGCTACAGCAGCAGAGTTGAGCACCAGAGACAGAGACAGAAGCTGCAAAGCCTAAAGTATTTATTTTTTGGTCTTTAACAGAAAAAGTTTGCAGATTCCTGCTCTACAGGGTGGATCAAGCAACTTAGAGATACCCAGAGGTCATTGTAAAGCTACTCTAGCCTTGCTAGGGAGGTGAACTTAGCTGCAAGCTAATGGCAAAAGCCAGCCCGAAGCGAGGGCAGAGACCTGGATGCCAGTCCCAGTTCCACGCAGCCTCAGGCAAGTCACTGCTCCTCCCGGAACCTGAGCCGGTTTTATCCCCGGAAACCTGGGGCTGGGTTAATGGGAGGGAGGACTCTGGCAAGGGATTGAGGAATAGCCTCCAGGAGAATTTTGGAAGACACTGGGAGGCCCACGAAGGAGGCAGGCTAATGGGAGGGCCCCTGGGAAAATGGTATACCGTAGATTATAGAATGATTCAATAGACCTGCCTGTCCCCCTGCAGCCCAGGGGCACTGCTGTGTTCATCTAATGTTTATTAAATTGATAATAATAAAAAGAATGCCTTAGCCGATTTTGCTCTGTGGATAGAGCATTGGCCTACTGACTGAAGGGTCCCAGTCTCGATTCCGGTCAAGGGCATATGCTGGGGTTTCAGGCTCCATCCCCAATAGGGGGTGTGCAGGAGGCAGCCGATTGGTGATTCTCTCTCTCTCCCTCCCTCACCCTTCCTATCTGAAATCAATAAAAAATCAGACATGAATTAAGCCTGTGTGATGTCCTGGGCTCCGGGCTTGTCACTGCACTTGCATTACCTCATCGGCTCTTCACCACTGCTCAGAGACGCTATTAATACCCCCGTTTTACAGGCGAGGCAAGTAGGCTGTGAGCCTGAGTGAGTGGATGAGCAGGCCGCACGTCTCCGCCCAGAGGCAGTAGGAATACGAGGGCATCTTCTGGAGATGAGTGAATGGTGTCTTTGTATCCAGGCTAGGAGGGCCGGCCATTTCCCTGCGTGGGGACGGGGTGCGCCCTGTGCAAAGGTGGGGGACACAGGACCCTGCCCAATATCTAGGCCCCGAACCTGGGGCAGCAGCTTCTCCAGGTGGGCTTCTCTCTAGTGGAGCTGCGCTCACGTCGCTCTCGTAACTTCACTGGGAGCCACAGCGGTCTCTTAGGACGGTGCCTGTGAGCTGTGACTCTATTCCTCGTCTGGTTCCCAAGGGGGGGGAGGGGGCAATTTGATTTTTAAGGGGGGCAACTCGAGAATGCATTAAGTGATTTTTTTTCATCTTATGGTTCTAGGGGCCTCATTTACGTCTATAAATATATATTGTGACATTTATGCATTTCAGTTGTCTATGTTTTGAAACTTTTGCTATCTTTCATGTCACTTCAAATTACTATATATATATATATATATATATATATATATATTTAGCAATTTCTTAGTGATTTCTTCCTTAGAACTTCAACTTTCTTTTTGTTCTTTTCCTTTTCTCTTTCATGGATGCCATGTTCTTTGGAAGCTTGTTTAGACCAAGTTCACGGCCTTTTAAGCTTCCTCCACGTGAATAGGGGTTCGCTTTTTGAATAATAGGAATTATATGTCAGTGGGGGGACGGGGGACGGGGAGGATCAGGATTTCAGAGATGTGTGGGTGGGGCGTGGCCAGAAAAGGTTGGGAACCACCGCTCTGTGGCCTGGACATGCAGTGTCTGCATCACAGCAGAGTAGGCAGGACTCAGAGGGGTACAAAGGTCCTTCCTGCTGCCCGCCCCCCCCCCCCCACACACACATACAGCACCGTGAGCTCCCCAGAAATCCCACTCCAAGACTTAATGGTCCCACAGCCCGGCCCAGGCCTCAAGTAGGAGAATGAAAAATGCCCGCAAGGTAAAGGGTGTGCCGTTCTCTAGGGAAGGTGGTGTGGGGGAACACACAGGCCTGTTTCTGGGATGCAGTTCCTGGCCCTGCCTTAGGGAGCTTTTATTGGACAACTGGACCCCGAGAACTCAAGGGGCCTGAAGAAAGACGGGCCGTCGCTCCTGCCCAGAGAAGAAAAGGGAGGGGGCCGGGCTCTGTGGGGCTCCTTGGAGACCCCCACTCATTAGACAGGTGGGACCCATCAGACAAAAGCTGAGTTCTAGGCCTCCCTTCCCCGGGGCTGGCACACCCAGCAGAAGTCCCGCAGGATTCCCTCTGTGAGGTGGGATGGGTATGGAAGGGGTCAGAGAAGGGATGGGTGTGGAAGGGATCAGAGAAGAGAGCTCGGGGCTGTGACTTTTGCCTTTGTCCCCGGTGGAGGGCCTTGATTTTGCATCTTGTTTAAAATACACAAAACAAATTTTACCACCTTAACCATTTCTTATCTTGCCTGTTAATCCTTATCTGAGGACCTTTCCCCATGGATTTCTAGAGAAAGTGGAAGGCGGAGGGAAAGACCAAGAGAGGGACACAATCTTTGCTTGCCTCCTGTATGCACCCAACCAGGGCTTGAAACTAGGTACATGCCCTTGACCTGAATAACGAGGTACATGCCCTTGACCGGAATCGAACTTGCAGCCCTTCAGTCCTAGGGCTGATGCTATTTCTTTTTAAAACATATATTTTATTAATTTTTTTACAGAGAGGAAGGGAGAGGGATAAAGAGTTAGAACATCGATGAGAGAGAAACACCTACCAGCTGTCTCCTACAGACCCCCTACTGGGGATGTGCCCGGAATCGAACCTCAGTGGATAGAGCGCAGGCCGACGCTCCATCCACTGAGCCAAACCGGTTTCGGCAGTATGAACCATTTCTAAGTGTATGATTCAGTAATGTTAAATGTATTCACACTGCTGGGCAACCAGTCTCCAGCAGTGTTTCATCTTGCAAAACTGATTCTCTGTATCCATTAAACAACGCCATGAGTGAAAGTTATGGGATAAAATAAAGTGATATTTCAATAAAGGTGATGCATCAGATCTTCATCTGCATCTCCCAGGTGACATAGCATCTATTTTGAGACCCAGTTCAAATGCCACTTCTTGCAGGAAGTCTGATGTCTGTCCCCACCCTTCAGTCCTCCGGTCCTCAAAGTGAGCACCCCTCGGTACTAAGCACCAGTCCCCCACTGTCAGCCAGACCTGAGCCCAGGACATACCCTCCAGGGGGCCTAGAGCTGAAACCCTCCTGGCTGAGGCTGGGGAACGGGGTCTCTTGCTGATGGTCTGTGTGACCTTGGGCAAAGCCCCTCCTCTCTGGGGCTTGGGATCTACTTGGCTCTGGAAGGCTCCACGGGCTCGCCCTCCCGTGAACTTTCTCCTTCTTCCTTTATTGAGTGAGAGTGAGAGAGAGAGGGAAACTTTGATTGATTGTTTCACTTATGCGTTCATTGGTTGATTCTTATATTTATTTACTTTTTATTACTGACAGTATTTTTTAAAATTGTTCATTCATTTTTTAGTATATTTTATTGATTTTTTACAGAGAGGAAGGGAGAGGGATAGAGAGTTAGAAACATCGATGAGAGAGAATCATCTGGCAGCTGCCTCTTGCACACCCCCTACTGGTGATGTGCCCGCAACTCAGGTACATGCCCTTGACCGGAATCGAACCTGGGACCTTTCAGTCTGCAGTCCGATGCTCTATCCACTGAGCCAAACCGGTTTTGGCTTTTCTTGTTTTAAGATAGAGGGAGAGGGAGAGGGACTCTGATTGGTTGTTTCACTTATTCATGCGTTTATTGGTTGATTCTTTTATTTATTTACTTTTTATTACTGACAGTATTATAAATGTCCCCTATCCCCCCTACTTTGCCTTCCTCCACCCATCCCCCACCACCGAGGCCTTCACCACGCTGTCATCCGTGTGCATAGGCTATGCAATGTGCACACCAAGTGTATGTTCTTCGGTTAACCTCCTCCTGTCCCCTCCACCCACCTTCCCTCTGAGACCTGTCTGTGTGTCCCATACATCCACGTCTCTGGACCTGCTTTGTTCATCAGTTTATTTTGATCATCAGGGTCCACATATAAGTGAGATCATGTGACACTTGTCTTCCTCTGGCTAATTTCACTTCGCATCATACTCTCCAGGTTCATCCACTCTGTCACAAAGGGAAAGGGACCATTCTTTCTTACAGCTGCCTATATTCCACTATGTAGATGAACCACAGCTTTTTTATCCCCTCATCTACTGCTGGGCACTTGGGCTGTTTCTTAGCTATTGCAAATAACACTGCTATGGCCCTGGCCAGTTTGGCTCAGTGGATAGAGTGTCGGCCTGTGGACTGAAGGGTTCCAGATTAGATTCCGGCTGGGGGCACGTGCCTGGTTTGCGAGCTCAATCCCCAGTGGGGGGCGTGCAGGAGGCAGCCCATCAATGATTCTCTCCCATTATCCATGTTTCTTTCTCTCTCCCTCTCCCTTCCTCTCTAAAATCAATAAAAATAATTAAAAAACAAAACAAAACACTGCTATGAACATAGGGGTGCATATATATTCCTTCTGTGGTGTTTTGGGATGCTTAGGATATATTCCCAGAAGTGAGATCACTGAATCAAATGGCATTTCCCTTTTTAGTTTAAAAATATATATACTTTATTGATTTTTACAAAGAGGAAGGGAGAGGTATAGAAAGTTAACATCGAGAAACATTGATTAGCTGCCTCCTGCACGCCCCCTACTGGGGATCGAGCCCACAACCAAGGTATATGCCCTTGACCAGAATCAAACCCAGGACTTTTCAGTCCCTGGGCTGACACTCTAACCACTGAGCAAAACCTGCTAACGCTTTAAAATATTTGCATTGCTTTCAGAGAGAAAGGGAGAGAGAAGGAGAAAGACATCGAAACATCAGTGGTGAGAGAGAATCAGTGATCAGCTGCCTGCTACACACACACACACACACACGAGATGGAGCCCACACCCCGGCATGTGCCCTGATGGACTAAAACTGTGACCTGCTAGTTCATGTATCCACACTCAATCACTGAGCCGTGCTTACCAGGCCCCATTTTCTAAATTGGATTGTTCCAGTGGATTCTGGTGTTGAGCTGTAATCATCTATTGGCCATTTCCTGCACACCCCCTCCTGTGGATCAAGTCAGCAACCTGGGCATGTGCCCCTGAACCCATGACCTCCCGGTTCCTGGGTCAAGGCTCAGCTACTGAGCCACATCAACCAACCTCCCTTTTCAGTCTGATGATGGTTTCCTTTGCTATACAGAAGCTTTCTAGCTTGATGTATCCCACTTGTATGTGTTTTTTTTCCCTCTTCATTGTACTCTGACTGGGGATGGAACCTGCCACTTTGGCGTATCAGGATGACACTGTAACTAACTAAGCTACCTGGCTGGGGCTTCCCAGTTATTTCTGCTGGGATGTGGGAGAAACTTCACCCCCTAAGCCTGGGAGCTGGGCATGGAGAAGATTAAGGGTTTCTGTTGACAGATGAGGACATGAAGGGCCAGATGAACAAGCCTGGTGAAGATGTCTTTTTTAAAAAATTGTATATACAATAATTTAAGAATACTTTATTGCTGACCGGCCAGTGTGGCTCAGTAGTTGAGCGCCGACCTATGAACCAGAAGATCAAGGTTCAATAGCAGGTGAGGGCACATGCCCAGGTTGCAGGCACAAACTCCAGTGTGGGGCATGCAGGAGGCAGCTGATCAATGATTCTCTCTCATCATTGGTGTTTTTTTTCTTTTTTTAAAAAAAATATTTTATTGATTTTTTACGGAGAGGAATAGAGAGGGATAGAGAGCTAGAAACATCAATGAGAGAGAACATCGACCAGCTGCCCCTGCACACCCCCCACCGGGAATGTGCCCGAAACCAATGTACATGCCCTTGACCAGAATCGAACCTGGGACCCTTCAGTCCGCAGGCTGATGCTCTATCCACTGAGCCAAACCGGTTTCGGCGTGGTGAAGATTTCTGAGCAAGGGGGTCACTGGGCAGCTCTCTAGTGGTGGAGTCCTGGGTCCCAGGCTGGCTAAGCCGGGGCCTGGCTTTCTGTTGCTCCAGCACATGGGCACCTTTGGCCCCTAGGCTCCTATGCAACAGGGAAGATGGCTGGGTGGTTGCAATGGAGCACTGAGTGGGCACCAAGGCCCAGGGATGGGTGGGGGAGACTCCAACAAAAAGCCCGAGCCCCCAGACCCCTCCCTGACTCCATTGCTTGTTCTCATTGACCACTCCTGCTGCTCATAAGGACCAGCTAATTGTTCATCTAGGCAAAACCTCTAGGTAGTTAGTGCCTGGCCGGTGTGGTTCAGTGGTTGAGCATAGACCTATGAATCAGGATGTCACGGTTCAATTCTGGTTGGTGCACATGCCCAGGTTGCGGGCTCAATCCCCAGTAGGGGTGTGCAGGAAGGGGCCAGTCAATGATTCCCTCTCATCATTGATGTTTCTCTCTCTCTCTTCCTTCCTCTCTGAAATAAATAAAAATATATTTTTTAAAAGCCATGTCTGAGTGGTGATTTCACTGTGTAGTGTAGAGGGATGGAATCCAGGAGTATAAAGGGTATTGGGGTCCAGGGTTCTAGAAAGGGGTGAAAGGAACTGCAGGCCGGGAACTTCTGGCAGGAATGCCCAACTCCTGGAATGCCACCTGTGCGTGGATACCCTGCCCGGGCTTTTGAACAAGAGGGCCTGGGAGGTCTGTCTGGGGAGTCCAGCTTGCCCGGAGGGGGGTGGTGTCGGTGCCAGGGAACTCCTCCAGCCCTGATTCTTTGCCACTCCAAGGCTGGCCCTTTAAACCTCAGTCCATGATGTCACCGTATGGCATAGACAGTAAGAGGTGGGAGGGGGACTGCAGGCCTGGGGATGGACTGCATTTCCCAGCAGCCGGGGGTGCGCCACACCCTTCCCAGCAGGCGCTGTCCAGGCGGACGATTAACCGGCCCGGTGCCGGTTTCCACGGGGATTCTGAAGTGGCCATTCTGGGACGAGGGTGGGGTTCCCGTGGGGTGGACTGGTTGGGGGCAGGCCAGGTCTTTGGGCCCCTTTCTGCGTGCTCTGTCATTAGTCCTAGCTTCCGGGTGCAAACCCCGGAGCCCTCCACCCTCCTAGGCAGTCTCCCTTCCGGAACCTGGCGCTCAGCACCCTCGGACCCCATCCCCTCTCTGCGCCACCTTGCCCCAGGACGCCCACGGGGCTGCCCCTTTAAGCGGTGCGGGGACTACATCTCCCAGCGGCCCGTGGGGCTCTGACGCAGCCCCGCCCCGCCCCCGCCGGGAGGGGGGTGCGGGCTGGGGAGGGGGGAGGCGGCTTGATGTCATCCTGAGCAGCTGGGCGGCGGGCCGGGGCGCATAAAGCCGGGGCTCCCCGGCGGGCGGCGCTGCGCCAGGCCGGTCCCGCGACAGGAGGAGCGGCCCCCGCGCTGCCCGGACCTGCCCGCAGCCCGCCGAGCGCCCCGACCCGCCGCGGAGCTGGGGGTCTGCCCCGGCCCCCCGGCCCCCGAGGGGGACCCAGGAGCGCCGCCGCCCGGCACCCGGAGCGGAACCCCCGGGAAGGAGCTCTGACCAGCCGCCCCCTCCCCACCTGCAGCCCCTGAGGTCTGGGGCCCGGAGTCTGCGGTTCTCAGAAGTGAGTGTCCCCCCGCCGGAGGCAGATCAGGTTTTGGGGGTAAGGAAGGAACCGAGGTGGGGGAGGGCGCTGGGTTCTAGGAGGGGGGTGGCATAGGGATGGGGCCCCGTTCTTGGGGAAGTCCCTGGTGGCCAGGGTTAGTGGGGCAGAAATGGGGCCCCATTCTATGAGGGGCCAGCGGGAGGACCGGGATCCCCGTTCTAGGTCCGGCTGGCTTGGGGTAGGCTCTGTGCGGAGCTGGGGCCCTCAGACTGAGGAGGGGGGGCTTGTCCCCTGGAGGAAGGGTCCCACCTCCATTTAGGGTCTGGGCCAGAGGAGGGGACAGAGACGGGCGCCAGCAGCACTCACCCGCTGTCTTCCTGGAAAAACTGACCGGCTCTCTCCATCTCTTCTTGCTGACCTCTCTGCCCGACTTCGCTTTCAAAAGACCCAAGTGGGAACCCCAACCGGACTCTCCGTGACGCCCAGGAAGAACCTGAGGCCGGAGCCATCCTCCTCTCCACCCTGCCTGCCCCCCAGGACTGGGCAGTTGCCGAAGGCCCTGGGGGGGGGCCAGGACTGTGGTTGTGCCCCCCCCTTCCCCCAGGATGGGCCCAAGTTAGTCAGCCGAGCCTCACCCAGCACCTTCTAGGGCCAGCAGGAGCCCCGGGGTCCCTGCAGGCCTCACCGCTGCCCGGCTGCCATGGAGACGAAGCTGCCCCCTGCGAGTACCCCCACCAGCCCCTCCTCCCCGGGGCTGTCCCCGGTGCCGCCCCCCGACAAGGTGGACGGCTTCTCCCGCAGGTCCCTCCGCAGGGCCCGGCCCCGGCGGTCCCATAGCTCCTCTCAGTTCCGCTACCAGAGCAACCAGCAGGAGCTCACGCCGCTGCCCCTGCTCAAAGGTGAGCCCAGCGCTGGCTGCCAAGCTGGGGGTAGTGAGCAGCGGCCGGCAGCTGCCCTCAGAGGGAGTTTGGGGAGCCCCTTCCAAGTGAGGGACTCCCCGCATCCGAGCTGATGCCCACCCCCAGCACTCTGCTGACGCATGGCCCGATTGGCCTGTCATTCTTGGAGGTGGGGCATCGGGAGGTGGCGCCACCCTGGGGGGCAGACTGTGGCCAAGGGAGGCGCCCACAGCCTGGGCTCCAAGGCCCCTTGAGGCCCCGGCGCTGCCAGGCTCCAGGAGCAGGTGTTAGCAAGGCTCCCGGGGTCACCGTGTAACCCCACCTCCGGCTCCAGGGCCTGACCGGCCGAGCAGAGGGCACTCTGGAGACCCTCGGCTCTGACCCTTCACCCCACTCCTGGCTGTTAGACAGAGTGCCGCCTATGGGAGGGAGAGTGGCTGTCGGGGGCCCCTTGGGAAGCCCAGCAGTCAGGGTGCCACCCTGCTTTCCGCTCAGGCCGCCATGCCCTCCGCGGGTTAGGAGGAAGAGACTCACAGGCGTGGGGGGTGGGACGGGAGCCCCCGGCTCTGAAGGGGTGGGGATGGCACAAGAGCATGGAGTCTGGGGGCAGGGGGGCCGCCCTAAGGATCGGGAGGGGTCGCCCCTCCCCGGGGCTGTGGCAGCTGGGGCCCGGGCTCAGCCCCCCCTCCTCCCCAGACGTGCCGGCCTCGGAGCTGCACGAGCTGCTGAGCCGGAAGCTGGCCCAGTGCGGGGTGATGTTTGACTTCTTGGACTGTGTGGCCGACCTGAAGGGGAAGGAGGTGAAGCGGGCGGCGCTCAACGAGCTGGTGGAATGTGTGGGGAGCACGCGGGGAGTCCTCATCGAGCCTGTCTACCCAGACGTCATCCGCATGGTGAGCCCCTGCCCCGGCCTCGGGGAGGTCTGGGGGCCCAGGGACGCTGCTGACCCTGGGCGGGGTGGGGGGGCAGTCCTGTGCGAGAAAAGCCCAGTACCCTCCTGCTTGGCCTCGAGCCCCACATCTCCCTTCCCCCCTTCGCCTCCGGTGCGCCCGCCCAGGGCCTGCCGGGGCACACTCCCCCCTCCGCACCCCCCACCCCACGGCCTGGCTCGGTGCTTCTTCCAGGCAGCCTCTCTCAGTGCCCAGGCTAGAAGCTCCCTTTGCCGGCTGGGGTGCCTGTAGTCCTTACTGCTTTCCCTCTGGTCGGGCCCCCGTATAGAGGGCATAGAGGGCGGGGCGTGTCTTGTCCCCGGGGCTCCCCAGCCCCGGGCCCAGGGCTTCCGGGAATTACGTGTTCAGGGAATGTCTGCGGAGTGGGCGCCGGGCAGGTGCGGGGCTGGTGTCCGCCTCCGAGGGCCCTCTGGTAGGGAGCCCCGTCTGTGCCCCTCAGATCTCCGTGAATATCTTCCGGACGCTGCCGCCCAGTGAGAACCCCGAATTTGACCCTGAAGAGGACGAGCCCAACCTTGAGCCTTCATGGCCGCACCTGCAGGTGTGAGGGCTGGGGAGGTAGGGAGGGGGCTTTAGAAGAAATGGAGGACCGGGGGGAGGGGCTCCTTAGGTCCTGGACTGATGGACGAGGGCCACAGGGTGGGCTGAGGAGGGGCGTCTGTCCTCAAACTCACCTTTTGTCCGTCCCCTCCCCCAGCTGGTGTACGAGTTTTTCCTGCGCTTCCTGGAGAGCCCAGACTTCCAGCCCTCCGTGGCCAAGAGATATGTGGACCAGAAGTTTGTCCTGATGGTGACGTGGGGAAGCCAGGCCGGGTGGTGCCATGGGGCGGGGGCAGGCTCCCCG
This sequence comes from Vespertilio murinus, assembly GCA_963924515.1. Classification (NCBI taxonomy): domain Eukaryota; kingdom Metazoa; phylum Chordata; class Mammalia; order Chiroptera; family Vespertilionidae; genus Vespertilio; species Vespertilio murinus. Next base: position 167,799,266 of record OZ004709.1, on the reverse strand, counting down.
AGGGGGGGGCATGGGGATAGAATGGAAGACCCTGGGCTTGTCTCTCTCCTGACCCTTGACCCTGGCCCCACAGCTTCTAGAGCTATTTGACAGCGAGGACCCCCGGGAGCGTGAGTACCTCAAGACCATCCTACACCGGGTCTACGGCAAGTTCCTGGGGCTCCGGGCCTACATCCGCAAGCAGTGCAGCCACATCTTCCTCCGGTAGGCGCCTGTGCCGCCCCCGGGACCTGGGGAGGGAGGGAGGGAGGGAGCGGGAGGAGACTGAGGCAGAGGCTCCGGGCAGGGGGTCCTAAGGAACTCTGGTTGGCTGAGTCCTTTCTTGGAGACATATCTTATAATATTGATTATTCAAAGCCTGCGAGGTCAGCAGAGAAAGTCTTTTGTTTCCATTTTACAGATAAAGAAATGGAGGCTGGGCGGATGCAGTGGTTTGCAGGGCCTCCGTCAGTCCAGGGGGGTCTAGGACCTGTATCTTTTGACTTTAAAAAAAAAAAAAACTATATAAGCATGCTCCTTTATTTTAAAAAATATATATTTTATTGATATTTTACAGAGAGGAAGGGAGAGAGATAGAGAGCTAGAAACGTCGATGAGAGAGAAACATTGACCAGCTGCCTTTTGCACACCCAAGGTACATGCCCTTGACCGGAATCGAACCCGGGACCTTTCCGTCCGCAGACCAACGCTCTACTGCTGAGCCAAACCAGTTTCGGCTCTTTTGACTCTAGTTGTGCTCAGCCACAGGGACCCGTAGAGATTCTTTCTGCCTGGCTGGTGTGGCTCAGTGATTGAGTGTTGACCTATGAACCAGTAAGTCACCGTTCAATTTCTGGTCAGGGCACAGGCCCAACCTGTGCGTGCAGGAGGCAGCCAGTCACTGATTCTCTCTCATCAGTGATGTTCCCCTCTCTCTCCCCCTCTCCCTTTCTCTCTGAAATCAGTACAAATATATATATTTTTAAGAAGATTCTTTCTGCAAATGTGTGTTGAGACCAGAGCTAGCATGGCCTTGTGGTTGAGACGGGCTCTGAAGTTAGAAGGCCTGTATTTGAGTTTGGTTCCAATGTTTGGGTCCTCAGGCAAATTATTTAAGCTCTCCTAGTTTCCTCATCTCTAAAGTGGGAATGACAGCTACATCAGGACAGTCATCAAGAAATGAGGCGATGCCGAGGCCGGTTTGGCTCAGTGGTAGAGCGTCAGTCTGCGGACAGAGAGGTCCCAGGTTCGATTCCGGTCAAGGGCATGTACCTTGGCTGCAGGCACATCCCCGGTAGGGGGTGTGCAAGAGGCAGCTGGTCCATGTTTCTCTCTCATCGACGTTTCTAGTTATCTCTCTCCCTTCCTCTCTGTAAAATATCAATAAAAAATATTTTAAAAAAAAGAAAAGAAATGAGGCGATGCCTCCATAACTGAGGACTGCGCCCCGACCGAGGCCGGGACTACCGTGTAGGTCAGACTGCCTTAGATCCCTGCCTATTCACTTGGGGACAAGCTTCATTGAACCACTGAGCCTCGATTTCTTCATCTGTGCAACGGAGCCAATAAACCCTGCCTCCCGGGATAGTCTGGAGAAGTACACAGCACACAGTCGAGGCTCTAAGTGCCTGACATTCTTTCGGTTGACTGGCATGGAGAGTGAAGGACCAGGCCAGGTGCCTGCTGGCTGGCGGGGGCCCAGGTCGGAGGGTGAGGGTCTGGGGGGAGAGAGTGCTTCCTGGAAGGGGTTGGAGCTGAGACCCAGAGGCGCTGGCGGCTGGGCGGAGAAGAGCGATCAGAGGAGGGGGGGGGGTGTGGATCTCGTGGGGCCTGGCTCGGGGTGTTGGGAGGGCAGCATGGCCGCCGGTGGGGAGAGCGTGCAGGGTGGTGGGCAGGCAGGCAGGCCGGGATGGGCTGGGCCTGCTCCATTGCTCTGAGCCCTCTGTCCTCCTCTTTCTCCGGCGGCAGGTTCATCTACGAACTCGAGCACTTCAATGGCGTGGCCGAGCTGCTGGAGATCTTAGGAAGGTGACTCTCCCTGGGCCTCGGCCAGAGCGTCAACGTTGGGGGAGGAAGGACTGAGGCCGGTCGCCTGAGCCCTCCTCTCTCCTGTCCCCTCCGCAGCATCATCAATGGCTTTGCGCTGCCCCTGAAGACCGAGCACAAGCAGTTCCTGGTCCGGGTCCTCATTCCCCTGCACTCCGTTAAGTCGCTGTCGGTCTTTCACGCCCAGGTGAGCCCAGACCTGGCCCCGCACAGCGGAGAGCGGACAGTCAGGGCAGCCATGCCCGTCAGCCACACTGTCTCCTCCTCCTTCTCTACTGCTTCTGTTCCTTCTACGTCGAGAAGCCCCATGACCCTTCAAGGCTCTCGGCCATCAGCTCTGTGAGGCCTTCCCAGGCCCCTCTCACCCTGCCCTAGGCAGGCTTAAACCCTCCTATATTCGCATAGATTGCAATACAGATTTCTGTCATGGAAACCTGTGTAACATTTACAAAGGCTGGTTTGCTGAACGTTACCCCTGTGAGGCCGTCACTGGCCCCGCACACTGGGCATGATGCCTGGTCCATGCCAGGTAAATGCTAGTCCCCCGTGGACCCGTCTTCTCTCTCTCTGCCCCCACAGCTGGCATACTGTGTCGTGCAGTTCCTGGAAAAGGATGCCACCTTGACAGAGCATGTGAGTACCTGTGGGGGAGGAGGCAGGCCCTCGTCCCTGCAGGTCTGACTCCTTTCTGCTTCCACTCCCACAGGTGATCCGGGGACTGCTCAAATACTGGCCGAAAACCTGCACCCAGAAGGAGGTAGGAAACGGCTTAGAGGACCATCCGAGGGGGGTAGGAAAGCGTAGCTCCCGGAGGGCAGTCCGGGGTGTGTGTCGGGAGATGGAACTGCTGCCCCGTGTCCCTGCCCCCAGGTGATGTTCCTGGGGGAGATGGAAGAGATTCTGGATGTCATCGAGCCCTCCCAGTTTGTGAAGATCCAGGAACCCCTCTTCAAGCAGGTGGCTCGCTGTGTGTCCAGCCCCCATTTCCAGGTATGGGGGGGGGGGATGGGTGAGGGTGCGACCTGGGGAATGGACTGGGAAGGTTGACCAGCTGACCTAACACAGTTCCCTAGGCCCTCTGGCCTCTCCTGGTTCTGATAATGGGGTGATGCTAGACTTGGGGTCGAGCCCTTGGGTCCTTAGATCTGCCTCCTGGCTGAGGGGCGTTGGGCAGGTCACTTCACTCTGAGTGATGAAGCGTCTCATCTGTAAGGTGGCCGGCGGGGACTTTAGAGATAGTGGGGTAAGCATGTTCGGTAACTAAAATGTGCTCCACGTGGGTTGTCCCTCCTTTTCTTCTTAAAATATGTTTTTATTGATCTCAGAGAAGAAGGGACGAAAGAAAGATAGAAACACCAATGATGAGAGAACCATTGATTGGCTGTCTCTTGCGTGCCTCCCACTGGGGATGGAGCCCACAACCTGGGCATGTGCCCCTGACCAGAATCGAACCCAGAACCTTTCAGTCTGCAGGCCGACACTATCCACTGAGCCAAACCAGCTAGGGCATCTCTCCTTTTCTTAGTGGCCCTCAGTTTAATCAGTCCGACTTCAGGGCCCAGCTGGGACCCCCCCCTCTTCACCCCCCCTTCCCATCATGAGGCGAGCTAGAACTAGTGTTCTTCTACATGTGTGACAGTCTTGCTCCCATTCTCATGAGCCATAACCTGGTGGAAGCCAATTCTTCCTCACAGTGACTCTGGCACCTCATTCAACAGCCCTGGGGAGATAGCTATTATTTATTAGCCCCCTTTACAGGTGAAACAGATGAGAAAACTGAGCTGAGAGGTTAAATGCCTTGCCCAGGGTCATGTGACCAATGTGCAGTGGAGCTAGGATTCAGCCCTGAGCGCTGGCCTCCAAATCCAGTTTATTCCCTCCTGTCACACTGCTCCCTCCAGTGGGCTAGAGGGGTCCTGAGGATGGGGGTGAGGGCAGGGCGCCCTGGGGTTCGGGGTGGGTGGACACAGCCCTTGCACCTGCACTCCCTCCGCCATCTCCCCACCGCAGGTTGCAGAGCGGGCTCTGTATTTCTGGAACAACGAATATATCCTGAGCCTCATTGAGGACAACTGCCACACTGTGCTGCCTGCTGTGTTTGGGACCCTCTACCAAGTCTCCAAGGAGCACTGGAATCAGTGAGTGCCCAGGCCCGGGGTTACTCCTGCTGGAGAGACGGGGGGAAGGGTCTCAGAGGGCCGAGGGGTGGCGGACGGGGCAGGCAGGGGCGGCCTGTGGGTAGGCTGCGTGCTGTTTGGGACGGGGACAGGCAGCACTGTGGAGGGAGGTCCCGGGGCCAAACTGACGCTGCTCTCATCTCACCCCTCCCCTGACCTGCCAAGAACCATCGTGTCTCTGATCTACAATGTGCTCAAGACCTTCATGGAGATGAACGGGAAGCTGTTTGATGAGCTCACGGCCTCCTACAAGCTGGAGAAACAGCAGTGAGTGTGGGGGCTGGGCGTGGAGGGAGGGAAAGCGGGAAGGAACCAGCTCCTCCGGGTTGGAGGGACCCTCAGAGGATGACCCACACCGGCTTACTCAGATATCTAAAGCCCCTCCCGCACTCCTGGCCAGTGCTGCCCACTCCCTGCCACACCGCCGTCTTCCCAAGACTCCTCCACGTGGGGAGTGTGGACACGTGGAGTGTCCTCCCTCCCCAGCCCGGCTCTCAGAGCCAGGCCATCGCCTGCTCGTGACCGGCCTCCTCAGTGGTCTCTCCCGAGTGGAAGGCTCCCCTAGATCACTCACAGCTGAGCTGGCGCCGAGGGAAGCTGGGCTGCAGGCGGGGCCACAGGTAGGGGACCTGCCTTCCTCTCCCGCAGGGAGCAGCAGAAGGCCCAGGAGCGGCAGGAGCTGTGGCAAGGCCTGGAGGAGCTACGGCTACGCCGGCTACAGGGGACCCCGGGGGCCAAAGAGGCCCCCCTCCAGCGCCTTCCGCCCCAGGCGGCCACCGGTGGGGGTCAGAGCTAGAGATCCTGGAGAAGGGAGGAACCAAACCCAGAGCTGTCCGCCCCTCTGTGCCCTCCTGCCCAGGGGCCCAGAGAGAGACACCTAGCCCGGGCCTGGCCAGCGTGCGGTGGAGGCCCCCTGTCCGGCCCGGCGTGGGCGCTCACTGGGGGGGGAGAGGAGAGGAGATGGTGGTCCTGGCAACAGAACTCTCGGGCCCTGAGGCAGGACTTGACCAGGGCGAGCTCGACCAGGAAGCTGCCATCAGGGACCTCCCTGCCCCCCAAAGCTGGGCTCCGACTGCAGGCAGGCTCCCACACCCGCTCCCAGCCTAGGGCACCGGGCTCAGGCCTCACGTACCCCACCTCGTGCCAGCGCGAGGTCCTCCGCACCCCACCATGGAGCCATGGTCTATTTATTCTCCCCTGCTCACCCAACAGATGCCGACCCGGGCCTGGGCACCCTCCTTCCCTCCCCCCCCCCCCCGTACTTTGTCCCTTTTTATTTATTGGGCACGGGGAGGGGCGAGGGCACAGGCAGAAGAGAGTCCCCATGTCCTGGGCAAGGTGGGGCCAGTTACCTTGGTCCGTCCCCCTTCCCCTGGCTGGGGGCAGACTTAATAAAGACAGAAATTCAAGACTGCTTGCTTTATTAAGGGATGTGGCCAGAGAGGGAAGGGAAAGATGAAACCCCGGTAAGGAGGTGACAGAGGCAGGCAGACTCCCCTTCTTGGGGGGCGGGGGGGGGGGGCTGTTGTCCGCAGTGATGCTCAGGATATACCAAGGGGCGGGAGGGGGGCAGGGGGGGCTAGTAGCGTGAGAGGCGACACATGTCACACTGGCAGGCTCTGGCCGTGAAGATGTCCAGCTCCTCCCTCCGGTGCCCCCCACACTGCAGCTGCACCTTCACCTGTGGGAGCGGGGGTTCGGTTCCAGCCCTTCCTTGAGCCATTTAGACCCCGACTCCTCTGCCCCCCAGCGGCCCCCTCACCTTCCTCAGGCCGGCGATGGTGCAGCACTGGGAGACGGAGGTGACGTTGTGTCGGTAGCCACTGGCCGCCAGCACCGAGTACCGCGAAGGGAAGGCGCTGGACTCGCAGTGGCCCACGCAAGCCTGGGCCACGTGGGAGCCCTGGCAGGTGCCGTGGCGGTCGCTGCGCACCGTCACATTGAAGGCTGGGAGACAGGCGGGTTGAGACGGTGCCCCTGCGAGGTCTCCCCCGGCTCCCACTGCTGTTTCCTCCGTGGGCCCATCAGGCTGCTGCCTGCCCCCCCCCCCCAATCCAGCCCATCAGCTCTTTGCCCCCACCCAGCCCGCTGCTCCAGGTGACTCACGGTGCAGGTGGCAGCCCGGGGTGGCCGCCTGCTGGCCCCAGGCTTCAGTGGTCCCCAGGAGCAGCAGGCAGAAGAGCAGGGTTCGGGGCGGCGCCATGGGCATCTGAAACAGCGGCAGACATGTGTCTGGGGCGTGTGCGGGCGGATGCTCCAGGTGAATGAATGAGCCAGGGCAGCCTATCTGAGGTCCCTGTGCCGCCTTTGAGCGAGTCTGCCCGAGTGTCTCTGGGTGGCTATCGGCGTGAGCAGAGGTCTCTGGATGCGATGTCAGCTCACTGTGGTGGTTCCCCCTGCATTTCTGCCCCATCTGGCACGGCCATCTGCCTCCCGCCATCTGCCCCATCTGGGCTGTGGACCCCGTCTGCAGTCCCCAGGGCCCTGGGGCTCCTGCCTCCGGGCTTACCACTTCCGAGGCCCAGGAACTGAGCTGAGCGGCTGGCTGGGCGGCTCGTGGAGCAGCCTGCTGCTGGTCTTCAGACGGCCGGCTCTCCAGGCTTTTATTTGCCCGCATTAGGGAGCCACGCCTTCTTGGAGATCGGCTTTCAGGCCTGCCAGCTGCCCAGCCCCAGGCCTGGCGATCCCACCTGGGAGACCCAGCTCTCCTCCGAGGTGTGGCTGGGGGCGCGGCCTCCGCTTCCCGCTCCCCCTGCCCCAGAGCTGCCACGGCCCAGGGCTGGGGAAAGAGGGGGGGAGAGCCCAGGAGCTGGTGGAGTGGAGAGAGGGCCCAAAAAATGGCTGAGTTGTTGCCACCTGGGTTCTGTGTGGCCTTGGGCGGAACACTCACTGAGGGCCTCCCCACCCTAACCTTAAAACTACCAATGCCTGGCTGGCACGGTGCAGTGGTTGAGCATCAACCTACAGACCAAGAGGTCACTGGTTCAATTCCCGGTTAGGGCACATGCCCGGGTTGAGGACTGGATCCCCAGTAGGGGGTGTGCAAGAGGCAACCGATCAATGATGCTTCTCACTGAAGTTTCTGTTTCTCTATTCCTCTCCCTAAAAATTAGTAAAAACATATTTTTATTTATTTTTAAAATATATTTTATTGATATTTTACAGAGAGGAAGGGAGATAGAAAGCTAGAAACGTCAATGAGAGAAACATCGACCACCCGCCCCCTGCACACCCCTCAATGGGGATGTGCCCACAACCAATGTACATGCCCTTGACCGGAACCGAACCCAGGACCTTTCAACCCACAGATCGACGCTCTATCCACTGAGCCAAACCGGTTTCGGCAAAACATATTTTTTAAAAACCCCACTAGACTCAGGCCTGCCTGTCTCCTTAATCTACCGCAGAGGAAAGGGTCTGGGAGATTTTGGTGTGTGTGTGTGCGCGCACGGGTAGGGGTGGGGGGAGATTCTTAAGGACAGGGGAAATGACCGCATGTTTCCAAGGGCTGTGGCTAGTTGTAGCCATGGGTTCTCCAACTGCATGGGAGAGCACCCTGGAGCCTGACAGCTTAGGTCAATGTCAAAACTCAAGGCAGCTGCCACTCGCCTTTCCTGTAATATCTTCAAAAAAAAGAAGAAATGACACCAGGGCCCGTCTGCCGAGATGTGCTCGGAGGCGGGGCGGGGGAGAGGGGGTTCTAGTCAACCTCAGAGCTTCGCTTCCACCCTGGGTCAGCTCCAGAGTGGGCTTCTGTCACGGGCCACGAGCTCTGGCATCAGGAAGAGCCTGTGTCCTCAGCGAAAATGCGTTTCCCTAAATTTCCAACAATTACTTTGATCCTCTCTGGCCATGCAACAGGAACCCGATCTGTCTGTGCCGACAGCGAGTCTGGCAGGGCCCTCGCTGCTGGCAGGCGGCTTAGTTCGCAGCGAGGCACAGCCCCGGCCGCCGGGGCACCGTCAGCAGGCCAGGCCGGGCAGGCCGGGCAGGTGTCAGGCCTGCTCCCCTGTATCCCCAGGAAAGAGTTTGCTCTCTCCCTCTCCCTCACTGAACTCAGTCAATAACTGTTCGTAAATAATTGATGGCCGTAAGGATCCTAAGTGCCGGAGATGAAAGGTCTAAACTGAACCTCAGAGCAGTACAGTTCTCAGAGTAGAGCATTTTAGAAAGTTCTTTTCTTAGTTTTAAATTGGAAAACAAATTTATTGGAAAGGGGCGCAGGACAGGACAAGCCAAGAAGAAGACCGGGGGGGGGGGGGTGGGCTCACTCCCCGGGGCTCAGGGTCAGAAGCAGAGGGCACTTCCCGTGCTGCCCGCAGGCTCACTGGCTGCTCCTTCCGAAGAAATACCGGAACGGGAAGAGAGAGCTGCAAGAGAGAAAGCAGAACAGGCTGAGTCTCCAGCGGGCCCTCCTCCTCCCAGGGTCTGTTTGATGGCAGGAGGGAAGTCTGTCTTACCTCAAAAACCCAAAGAAGCCGCTGGTCCCCGGGTCTGTGGGTCCCGCAGGGGGAGGCACTTTGCTTTGCTGCGGTGGTGGGGCCATCTCCCCTGGCAGGCTCTCCTCCCATCTAGAACCTGCAAGGAAACACTCAGGCAGGAAGTGTTTGGGGGGATGGGGGGCTACCTTCACACGCGCAGAAGGCAGGACACTCTCAGCATGAGCCAAGGGCAGCCTCACACCAGGATTTTTTAAAGCCAGGTGAATTCTTTGTTCTGACTTTCCCAAGTTCTGACCTTGGGGTCATTTCCAAAGTCAGGCCTCTGAAATTTTTACACTATTGGTGTCTGCATGTGGGGTGAGGACTTGGTGAAGAACTCACTCGCTCGCCAAAACCTGTTTGGCTCAGTGGATAGAGCGTCAGTCTGCGGACTGAAAGGTCCGAGGTTCGATTCCGGTCAAGGGCATGTATCTTGGTTGCGGGCACATCCCCGGTAGGGGGTGTGCAGGAGGCAGCAGATTGATGATTCTCTCTCATCAATATTTCTAACTCTCTATCCCTCTTTCTTCCTTTCTGTAAAAAATAAATTAAAAAAAAAAAGACACACCACCCAGCGAACGTGCCCAGACTCAGAGCTCTGTGCTGCTCTGCTCGTCAGAAAACGAAAGGGCACAGGATGCATATTCGAGAATAAACGCACCTCCCAGAACCTACCCTGTGTCTGGCCAGCAGCGCCATCAAACGCTGGAGTCTCCTGACACTCCTGCTGGGTGTTTCTTTCCATGTTCTGATAAAAAGAGGACCAAAGAAAAACTTAAGACTTTACTCTTGCACATCTTGGGGTCTGAATGCTATCTGTTGGTGACCTGATTTCCCGTCAGTGCGGGGCCTGGCTTCTGACTGAGCAGGCAAGTTCTGTATTCCCTTCGGTATGTGTCCTCCCCCCCGTTCCAGCTTTCTAACCACTGTCCTTCTAAAACAACAAGATTTAGAGCAGAGAATAAACCAAGCTGGGTTTAATTTATTATTCCGTATTACTGAGTGCCAACTATTAATAATGGCACAATACGAGGTCCAGCGATCTGTGAGAAAAGTAGAACCTGTGTGGTAAACTGACACACAGGCCAAGCCTCACAAGGCGGGTGATAAGACTGCGCCATGAGCCGACGCGGAGTGCTGGGGGGTGGGGGAGGCCGTGAATGGAGCGGCGGCAGCTGACCAAGGAGGACTGCGCAGGGAAGGGCTCCTTGGACGGAGCCCTGATGGCTGAGTGGGGTTTTGTCCTAACGGGTGAACTGGGGCTAGGAGTGGTCAGAGAGCAGGCCGTTCCCGAGCGGCTGTGGTGCACAGAGGCACAGTGCCACCGAGTACCCGTAAATACCACCAGCGTGGCGAGAGCCGGGCAGGGAACAGAACCACAGCATAAGCAGCCCGCACGCTCCAGCACAATCCCATGATTTCTCCTGTGCTCTCCCCTCACTAGCAGAGCTTCCTTTGGCATCTTACAACCCGGTTCCAAACCCACATTTCCAGTAGCCAACCTGAGCGCCAGAAACTGGAATCATTTTCCGTGGGAATCGCTACCACTGAGACTCCCTTCACCAGGGGAACAAAGGGGATGAATGGGTTTGCCCTTCCTTCCCATTCCCCCAAGTACCCTTTGGAAGCCGAGGGCCTGGATGCCAAGCTGTGCTGGTGAAGAATCCTACAGCAAGGGGCTGCACGCTATCCAGGTAGGTTTGGGGGCAGAAGCATGGCAAGCCACTAGGGAAGTTAGAATACAGCCCCATCCTAAGCATAAGCTGGCATTTCTGATATGAGCTTTTCCACAAACCATCAAATTCCAGGCCACATGGACAGCCACTTCAGTCATCTATATCTACATCTCTATCTATCTATATCTACATCTACATAAAAGCCTAAGTGACCATTAGGACCCAATGACCAGAACGACCAGTTGGCCAGTCGCTATGAGGTGCACTGACCACCAGGGGACAGACACTCAACACAGGAGTTGCCCCCTGGTGGTCAGTGCGCTTCCACAGGCCTCCCTCCCCCGCCTGCCACAGGCCTTGATCGCCAGTCAGGCCAAGGGACCCCATCCGTACATGAATTCATGCACTGGGCCTCTGTAATTCCCACAGAAGTGAAAGGACTCTGGGAAGGAAGAAGATATCTTTTAACTCAGAGAGGGCTGATATGGAATTCAGAGGGCTCTGCTCTGATTTCCAGCTTAAAGGAATGATTCTTACAATTTTAATGAAGCTGTGGTTTGGGGCTTCAATACTGAGGCACTGACCCCAATGAGAGCATCTGGTGAAACTGGCAGTGGGACCAGAAGGGCAGAGGCCCCGAGGCAGAGGTAAAGCCTACTTCTGAACCAGAGAACTCCCCCCACAAGAGAACTGAGCTTTTCTGTTCTCTTGAAATCCTGAGAGGTCTTCTTAGGCAAATGTCGAGAGGAAAAAGCATTACGGCCTGAAATAAGGCAGAGGGTATCACCTGGGACATCCAATGGGACACAATGCTCTGAAAACCAAACACAAGGTTGTTTCCGTATGTTCAGGCCAGATCTGCTTAGAAGTGTAAGTAAAGCAGAGGTGGCAAAAACAAAACAACCAACACACATGGCGATATGTTATGTTTTACCTCTAGACCATATTTCTGTTCTCCCCAATTATTTTTTAACAAAAAGTTATCTTTATTGACTTCAGAGAAGAAGGGAGAGGGAGAGAGATGGAAACATCAATGAGAAACATTGATGAGCTGCCTCCTGCACACCCCACACCGGGGATGGAGCCCACACCCTGGCATGAGCCCTCATCAGGAATTGAACCATGACCTCCCACGCCATCTGGCTCTCCCCCAGTTTTTATCCAACCTCTGGATCTCTAGGTCTTGGAAACTGGGGTAACAAAGGGAATGAATGAGTCTGCCCTTCTCCCCAAAACAGAGGCCTTATTCACATGGATGGTATTCTTTTAAGCTTTTCCCGCATAGGCTCTCAATGTGTTCAGACGTGTATAATCCACACTGTGACCCTACACCCTAACTTCCCCCCAAGGGGAAGAGAAATGATTAAGCATTGGACCATAGGAGCAAATTCAATTTTTTCCAGCTCAAGTGACTTACACTGAGAGTCGCTGTGATCACTTTTAGGAGAAATCCTCTCTGCGAGCAGGGTCTGTCTACAATGGAGACTGTCTTTGGGCTTTGAGTCAAAATCAATAAACATGTTCCTTTTGGATTTTTTCTTGCTCAAGAGTTTTTTTTCTAAACTCAGTATCAGGTTGAAAAGGTAATTATGTTGAGTAAGAAACTGTGAGTACTGTTCCCGAAGGAGATGATTTGTCAAACTAAGAATAGGAAGGTATGCAGGGAGAAAGTGAAGGAAATGTTCCTCAAACAGTAATTATCTTGATTGTATAAGGCATCTTTGTTCTCCAGAGTTTCATGTACTCCTGTTGCACTTTTTGAGTTCTTCTTCCCTCTCTAAAGGATGAGAGGACGGAAGAGGGCAACCATCTGACCATTTACCTAAAATCACGGGGGACCAGCTGGCCATGCACGGCACAAGGAGGCCTGTAGGCCAGACCTGGCCACGCAGGTGGAGGTCTGAGTCCCGAAGGGTACACTCTTCCTCCAACTACAAGGTGAACTCCTCAAAGAAACCACATTTTACATGCTTTGGTGCGCCTCTGCATCTCACACAATGCCTTGCAGACAGAAGACAGAATCGTTTAGGAATGAAAATCATTTTACTTTTCTACTTAGAAATGCTTCGGGAATTCCTGTCATCTTGAAGGCAGCCTTAGGGCCTTCCATGATCCTGCTGGTGCTCACTCCCCAGTAACAGCTCCCAGCGCCACACCTGTCCCAGCTCCGGGCACTGGCTTGGAGCCACCAAACGCACTGTGCTCTCTCCTCTCCGCCTTACTTCTTATCCTCCTTGGCACCCACCTAACCTGGGTGGGTAATCCTGTGGGCCTTTGCATTCTGTGCTTCCTTTATTCCTGCACATCGCCTGTCTATCAGTAACGGTCTGTCTAGCTCACACTGTTGGCATTCTTAGGTGAGAATGTGATATCCTTAGTACCAGGCACATAGATTACATAAAAGTTTGCTGAATGGATGCATAAATGTTTGCTCACTAACTGATCATATAATGGAGTCCTGGGAAGGTAAGGGTGGTGCATTAAGAGTGGATACTTAAGGTCAGAGCTACTTTGGAGAGAGAGAAGAAAAAGGTATTAAATAACAGCTATTTTTAAAATAAAAGGAAAAGAAGAAGGGTACTATTTTAGAGACTACTACAGAAAAGAAGCCCTGAAATGGAGGCGTAGCAGAATTATGAATACCTAAGTGGGGAACAGACCTCACAAATGAAATTAAATACCATTGGCCAAGCCATCACTGCTCTAATTAAGTTTTCTCCTCCTAGTGCCCTGTGCTTTCACATGCCTCGCTTGTCTGTAAACTCCGGCCCCAATGGAGAAGGCAAAAAGGTTTCTAAAGATAAAATTCTATGTCGGATCCTACCTCAGTTCAACAGCCCTCTTTTCTTATTTTAACTACAAGTCCAAGCAGCAGCTTTCTGAGCTGAGAAGAGGAGGATTCACCGATGTGTGGTGTTATGCAGCCACTTTGAGACAAGCTGTGGCAAGTACCGAATGGATGAACGTGTCCCGCAGATGGTGACACCCGAGAGTGAGGTCGGCCCGTTCTGCCTGCACTCAGGACCGAGATGGCTGGTAACAGGAATCGGACGTGACCGTGACAGGGCAGGTCAGCCAAGAGCGAGGACGCCTCACGGCCGTGCTTACCCTGCTGGCTTCCAGGAGGAGCTTCTTTCTGCTGGGCCCTTGGCTGCAAGTCCTCATCTTGGCCCTGAGGCGGGGGAAAGCCCAGGAAACGTTACTGGCAGCAGCAACATCACCACATTCAAGCAAACGTGGCTCGAATGAATATTTCAGCAGGTTGGCTATTTTTACACCACTCTTGGCCTGCAGGATAAATTGTGTGGCCAACTTCTCTTTGGGTGCTGCTTTAACTCGCAGTAGATCCCCATTTAGGGGTCTAGTGGTTGAGAAAAGGAAAACGGGCGGACAGCAGGTATCAGGCTTTGAAATACCTGATCGTGCACCAAAGCCCAGAGAAGGCGAAGACATGAAGCTTCAGTTCCACAGAAAATCCAGTCAAGTGGAAGGACACAAAGCTTCACACCTCCAGTGCCTCACACTCCGCCTGGCTGGGAAGGAGCGCCCACTCTTCTCTGCCGTGTGCACAGGGGGGGGGTGCAAGTCAGCTCCCTCGTGGCCTACCCTCACTGTCGGTAAGTCTTGGGGCCCCCAGGCCCAGGAGAGCAGCAGCTGCTCTCTGAGAACGTGGGAGGAAAGCGCTCTGTGCTGTGGAGAAACCACACCTAGGACCACCCCAGCGTCTCTGTGGTGCCAATGAGAATGACGAATTGTTTTACTGACTCATTTTGTTCCTGACAGAGAATTAAAAAAAAAAAAACAAGTAGCCTCCTCAATAGCAACTTCAACATGTTAGCAATGTGCTCAATATTCCACCTAATGTCACATATCGCAGCACCTCGCCCAACAACTGATACCCTCTTATAGACACTTGTATTTTAGATTGCACTTTTTTTTTAATAGAAACTTTCTGAAAATCTGTGGGTTTTTTAAATGTATTTTTGTTGATTTCAGAAAGGGAGAAGAGATAAACATCCATGATGAGAATCACTGATCGGTTGCCCCTTGCAAGCCCTCTACTGGGGATTGAGCCCACGACCTGAGCATGTGCCCTGACCAGGAATCAAACTGTGACTTCTTAGTTCACAGGTTGACACTCAACCACTGAGTCATGCTGGCCGGGCTAAACTGGACTTAAAAAAAAAATATATATATATATATAATATTAATATATTATTATAATATAATAATTAATATATTATTATATATATTATAATTATATATAATTAATATATATATTATTATTGATTTCAGAGAGGGAAGAAAGAGATAGAAAGATCAAAAATGCAAGAAATTCATTGATAGGCTGCCTTCTGCACACCCCACACTGGCGATTGAGCCCGCAATCCAGACATGTGTCCTTGACTGGAATCGAACCTGGAACCCTTTAGTCCGTAGGCCAAAGCTCTATCCATTGAGCCAAACCAGCTAGGGCTGGACTGTCTTTTATGGTAGATTTCTAAAAGCTTACTGCTCACTAGGTAAATAGGTTACATTTTATTTGTTCTATGTTCTTGTATATTATATTGGGACCTCTTAAATCTCGTGCCTTCTTACTGTGTTTTCTGGTATTAAGTTCTCATTGAATAGGTATTAGATGCAACTGTATAGAGCTGATTGCATTTCTTCCCAGCCTTGGTCTTACTGAACAGAAGAATCCTACTTTGCTGAAGAAGGGGTTATGTTCAAATTACATTGCGAATATTAAGTTCCTTCCTTTCCTTAGTCCAGCAGTCGCCAACCTTTCAGACCTCGCAGGCCACAGGTTGGCGACCGCTGCCTTAGTCCACCCCCCGGGACAGGCAGATGCCAATGAGGCCTGAGAGAGGAAGTGACTCGCCACAGCAGCAGCTGGCCTCACCAGGATGTAGGATTTCGACTCTCCCAACACTACTGACCTGTCCAGCCCTGGCCTGCTGGGGGAGATGGACAATTCCATGCGCTTTCGTTTCTTCTTCATGGCTCTTGCTGCTTTCCTCTCAGCTAGGACCTTCAGAGAGGAACCACACGCCTGTGATTCCTCCTTTTTCAGAATTGCTCACAGTTCATGAGGGCACAGTGAACTCCCCATCTTTAAGTTGCAAAAGCCACTTTGTCAACTTTGCAAGTAAGCGTAGACATGCTGTTAGGGACAATCTTAGAAAGTTAGCCATGGGGGAAAAGATGGTCTCATGTATCCAGTTCTGATTGGACCTGGGCAGCAACAAGGGAAAACAGAAAGAGACTAGAGTAGGACTTATTTTAATTTTTTTGCCCCAAGAACCAATTTTAAAAATATTATTTTTATTGATTTCAGAGAACGGAAAGGGAGAAAGATAGAAATACCAATGATGAGAAAATCATTGATCGGCTGCCTCCTGCACGACCCCATTGGGGACTAAGCCCACTACCCAGGCATGTGACCAGGAATAAAACCATGATCTCTGGTTCCTAAGTTGATGCTCAACCACTGAGCCACACCAGCTGGGCGAGAGCAGCATTTTTGGGATTTTCAACCACATGAACTAATGAAGGCAATTTTCACTTTCCATACAAAGGCAGACTTACCAATGCAAGGGAACCGTCATCTATTGGCTTCCCTGTAACAGGAAATGTCAATGTCATAATGGGTTAAGACATAAACTCCGTGCATCCTTTTCCCACCTATCCTAGAAATACAGTCTTCCAAAATCTCTTCCTCCCCTATTTTAGAACTGTTATCATCTACAAGCTGGAAATCCAGAGTTTGATTCACACTGTATTCTGAGATGTGCCACTTAGAAAGGGGGCCCCGCTATGAAACACAAGGTGGGCCTCAGGCACCAGAGACAAATTAACGGGGGAGATATTCTGAGGCAAGGCCTTTGCGCTCTTTTCCTAATCAAACTTGCAGGTGTCTACCTGTCCCATTATAAGTCAAAATAGTAATGACTCAGATTAAAAATTAGGAGATACTACTTTAAGATACTACTAAGGTGGAAGTTACTGAAACCTCTAAAATGGAAGAAAGTCTTCATATAATGGGTTCATTTCACTGAGTGATGACTCAGACTGTCTACTTACTTTCCAACCTCCAATATTTATGTATTTTATGGTTTTTACAACTCAATAAGTACTATTATTATTCACAATTTCACAAAAAAAGGCACAGAAAGACTAAAGAATTTATCTAAAAATTAACTTTAAAAACACATATCCTTGGATGAGGATTAAAAAAAAAAGAAAAGAAATTTGTTGATTTCTTTTCTTGGTGGTCTTGCCACTCAGATTAAGTGGCAAGGCCACCAGGATTTGAACTAGGCATTCTGGGTTGGAGCACATGCTCCTGACCTCTACACTGGGTGGGACTGGAGCCCAGTCTGAATGACCATTTTGCCATATTCAGCTTACACTTCTAACCATGCAAGTTCAACCTTCCCCTTTTTCTTCTCCACCACCCACACTGCCTTCATTCTACTTACCAGATGACAGGTTTTCATTAAACCATTTCAGCTCCACATACAGTGTCAAAACAAATGGGTAGGGGATCAACACGATCTCGCCATTTTTGAATTTCAAGTGGGACACTCTCTCCCATTTGCTTTTATCTGGGAAATGGTGCTAAGGAGTGAGGGAAGAAGTCAATACGAATCCGAGTACTATTTTAGCGATGACTTTTTATCCCTTCCCTGACCAACCTTCTAAACTATCTGGGTTTATTGCTTCCATTTGAATCTACGATGTGAACTGCAGCTCCTTCCCACCCAGAAATGAAAGGATACAGGGAAATACAACGAAGTGTTCTGTAGCAAATGGCTGCAGACTGTCCAAATTTCCCAAGACCACACGAATAGAATCCTGGAAAATGACATGCTTTTAATTAATTTAATACTCAAAAACTCTATGAGATAGACATTTCTATCATCCCCATTTCATAGACAAGAAAACAGACAAAAAGAGGTAAATGACTTACTCAAGGTTACATAGCTAGTAATGGTGAAGCCGAGGTATGAATCCAGGCAGTGGATCCCAGAGCTTACACTCCTAACAATTAGGCTACACTGCCTATTAATAAGTATTTCCTAGGTGAGTGAAAGAGAATAAAATCTGCCTCAAAACAAATGAGAGCAAAAGAGAACATATAAAAAGCACTTTGAAAACTTTAATATGATTGTAAATATATATAAATGCTCTCTAGGTACTGCTGAGCTACTATGTGGCAGGCACTGCACACGTCTATTTCTAACCCATGCCATAATCTTGAAAAGAAGCATTCCTCACTGACAGGAAACATTCACAGAAGGTAGGTCACTTGCCCAAAATCAGGCTGTGAGGCAGAAGTGGAATTCAAATCCAGGTCTGACTGGCTCTAAAATCTGTGCTCTCTCCACTGTACTGCACTCCCTTGAGCTCTTCTCTGCCCCGTAACTGAAGCAAAGTGAAATAAATTCTGCTCTACTCACAATTAAAATAAGCAAAAAACTGTCATTGTCCTATATTGCTATTTATAACAATCTCTCTAAGGTCCTGCAAGATCCTAATGTATGGGGGGGGGGCGGGGTTTGGAATGGGGGGTTGAGGACAAATATGCAATACCTTAATCAATAAAGAAATTAATTTTTAAAAAAATCCTAATGTATCTTCCAACACTTAGCTAAAGAGCCACAAGTATCTTTAAGGCTATGACTCAAATTTTTTGTTTCATCAATTATCATGCTTATGTATTTAATTATATTTGAATTCTTTGAAATAGGACAGCATATGTCTTCATAAACCACAACAGTCATAAATCACTGAGTTGGGAAGTTAGAAGAGAATAAACTACTTTAAACTCAATGAGGCAATCAAGACCCAGAGAGAGAAATGATTTGCTGAGGGCCACACAGCTAATTAGTGGCTCAGCCGGGACCGGAATCCAGAACCAGTTCCCAGAACTCTGACCCCTTGCCTGGTGCCTTTACCAATTTACAAAAATTTCCACCTGCTCAGTCTTCTTCCTGTGGGAAAGCCTAAATCCAGAGGAGCCGAGGAGAAAAGGAATGAAGTGAAATGAAATGGGAATAAAGCGATGGAAAATGTCTCCAATTGAAATGAAGACGCAGCAGCCCTGTCTCTGTATTTACAAGTGAGCTTCCTGGACGTCAGGGAGGCAGGCGGGGCGGGATGTGAGGCTTCCCAGAGCCTGGAAGGCGGCCCCCCATTTCTCCGCCTGGTCCCCGTGCCAGCGGCCACAAAGGAAAGCTGCCCTGGCGGGGAACTCGGGGAGAAACAAAACTCTCAGCCTCAAAGGTGCTGACACTTCAACCAGGAAAACTGAGAAAGAATACGGGCTTTAATTACCCTGGAAAACAGTAAGACGTGTTTGCAGAGGAAATGTAGTGGGGAGAAGCCAAGTCATCAAGTGGAGGTTGTGACTCAGTTGGTGAGAAATAATTAAAATTTGGACACGGACACATTTTCGGCTAAAAGAAGAACTTTCCCAGAAGCTGTCAGCTTCTTTCCCTACCTCCAGCTCCTGGATGATGACGTCCTTGTTTTCTATGTCTTCCCCTCTAGAAAGTAAGCAAACAAAAGGTCAGCCGGGGAAAGTTCTGGAGACAGTAGACAGTAGAGCAAAAACGACACTGCCACCGAGCTAAAGAAACATTTATAACAATAAAATCGTAATATGCTAATTAGACCAGAAAGGATGACCTTCCAGATGAAGCTGCGGCTTCGAAGGAAGCCCGGGTCCTGGGTGGCGGGGGTGGGGGTGGGGTGGAGGGGTGGGGGTGGGGGTGGGGAGCCTACTGTGGCATGAATTTCATGCATCAGTCCTCTAGCGACTAAATAACAACTGCACGTGCTGAGCCGGTGCTCGTGGGAGGAAGTGATCACCTGGGAGGTGTGGGCTGAGAACTAGCACGAGGCTACATACCAAAATATCTTCTCCACTAACTGCCAGGACCTGAACTTCTCACTGTGAAAGTTACTCATCTGTTAGACCATTTGTACTCATGTATAGGCAGATGACACCTAGGGGTTCTCAAGACCCTTTCAAGGGATCTCAAAAGGCAAACATCATTCTCATAATAATATTAAAATTTACTTGCCTTTGTCACTGTGCCAACATTTGATTTGTAATCTTTAGTGCAAAAACAATGGTGAGCAAAATTGCTGGTGTCTTAGCTTAAGTCAAGCCAATTGCACTTAACCATACTAGCAGTTGTAGTAATCATTACTGCCACACAGGAAAAAAAAAAATCTAGTTTCATTTAATATTCTTGAAGAAGCAATAAAAATGTATAATTTGTTAAAATCTCAACCCTTGATTGCATGTCTTTTTAATATTATGTGATAAAGTGGGAAGCATGCATAAAGCACTCTGTCTACAGAAATATCAGAGTTGTCTGAAATAAAAGCATTTGTGCAATTAAGCTGAAAACTGACCTAGCTGCTCTTTTCATGGAACAGTATTTTTTTAAACTGTTTTTACTTTTTAAATAAATCTTTATTGTTCAGATTATTACAGTTGTTCCTTTTCCCCCTATAGCTCCCCTCCACCCGGTTCCCACCCCACCCCATGCCCTTACCCCCCTCATTGTCCTCGTCCATAGGTTCAAGATTTTTGTCCAATCTCTACCCCCACTCCTCACACCCCTTCCCCCCCCGAACTGTCAGCCCACTCCCTTTCTATGCCCCTGATTCTATTATATTCAGCAGTTTATTCTGTTCTTCAGATTTTTTGAAACAGTATTTTATTCAAATGATCAGTTGACACAAACTATGGTTGTTATTCAGACTTGGTAATATGACACTTTCTCAAAAATGAACAGTGAGCTTACAAACTTAAGTATTTGTTGTCAATGATAAATTTTGGGATTTGAAACAAAAATTTGCACTTTGGAAAACTTCTGTCCACCACTATGAGGTTGGCAGGTTCCAAATACTTTAAACATTGTTCTGATGAGGCTGGTAGTAATATTAAACATGATTTAAAAATATATATATTTATTGATTTTAGAGAAGTGAGAGAGACAGAAACATCAATGAGAGAGTCATTGGTTGGCTGCCTCCTGCACGCCCACACTGGGGATTGAGCCAGCAACTGGGCATGTGCCCTGACTTGGAATCAAACTGTGACCTCTTGGTTGATAGGTTAACTATATACCTTTAGGGTCACTTGTATATCTTCTTTGGAGAAGTATCTATTCAAAGTTCTTTGCTCTCTTTTTAATTGGATTGTTCACTTTTTGTCATGGTGGTATTTCTTTATATATACTAGATACATGATTTTATTTATTCTTTTGAGAGGAAGTGAGAAAGAGAGAAGCATGGATGTGAAAAAGATTCACCAGTCAGTTATGTGAAAAAGATTCATCGATCAGTTGCCTCCTGTATGTGTTCCAACAGATCAAACCAGCAGCCTAGCTACGTGCTGACCAGGAATTGAACCTATGACCTTCCAGTATATGGGGAGTTGCTCCAACTGAGCCACACTGGCCAGGGCCTGAATATAAAATTTGCAAATACTTTCTCCCATCTATGGAGCAACTGTTGATGTAATTCTGTACAAAACTTTTAAAAATTTAATAAGTCTCATTTATCTAATCCCCGCCCCCACCAATTATGCAGTTCCCACATTTGGGGAAATTGCAGGGGTCAGCACACCCGGCAATGGGTAAGCCTCACCGGGAAACCACCTTCGTGATCGTGGTGTCTCCCCTGCCAGGAATTCTCTAGTTTATTTTGTTGCCTAGATGTCCATTGTAAAATCCGAAGTCACACTGATTTGCTCTTATTCTTTCTTCTAAGGGTTTTATCTCTTAAAGTCTTTGACAGACTTTTATTTAACTTTTGTACATTGGATAAAATAAAGGTCTAAGTAAATTATTCTGCACGTAGACATCCAGCCTTCTCAGACAATTTGTGAAAGAGACTATTCTTTCCCCTTTGAATAGTCCTGGCTTTCTGTCAGAAAATAAATTGACCATTGCCGAAACCGGTGTGGCTCAGTGGATAGAGTGTCGGTCTGCAGACTGAAAGGTCCTAGGTTGGATTTTGGTCAAGGGCATGCGCCTTGGTTGCGGGCACATCCCCAGTAGGGGATGCGCAAGAGGCAGCTGATCAATAATTCTCATCGATGTTTCTAACTCTCTCTCTCTCCACCTCTCTGTAAAAAATCAATAGAAATATATTTTTTTTAAAAAAGAAAATAAATTGACCATTGACGTGTTTACTTCTTGGCCCTCAATTCTATTCTGTCGTTTGGCTGTCTGTCCCCATGTTAGCTCTACAGTAAGTTTTTAAGTTGGGAAGTGTGCCCTAGCTGGTTTGGCTCAGTGGGTAGAGTCAGCCTGTGAACAGAGAGTCCTGGGTTCAATTCCAGTCAAAGGAACATGCCCGGGGTTGCAGGCTCGATCCCAAGCAGGGGCCGTGCAGGAGGCAGCAGAAGAGTGACTCACCCTCATCACTGACGTTTCTAACTCCCTCTCCCTTTCTCTCTGAAATAAAAACATTTTAAAATAAATAAATTAGGAAGTATGAGTCCTCCAACTTTACTATTTTTCAAGATTATTGTGGCTATTTGAGGTCCCTTGAAATTCCATATGGATTTTACAATGGGCTTTCCATTTCTTAAAAAAAGCCACTGAGATTTTGTTAAGGGTTTCACTGAATCTATTGATTGCTTTGAGTACTGTTGTCATCTTAACAATATTAAGTCTTCTAATCCATGAACACAAGATTTTATTTATTTGGGTCTTCAAGTTATTTCAGGTTTGTGGGGTTTTTTTGGTTGTTTTCAGTGTTTAAGTCTTACATCTCCTTGGTTAAGTTTAATGCTAATTATATTTTTCTTTTTGAATGCTATTGTAAATAGGATAATTTTCTTTTCAGATTGTCTATTGCTAGTGTATACAAATAAAACTGGATTTTGCATGGTTTTGTATCCTGCAACTTTGCTAAATTCATTGATTAGCTGTAACATATGTGGATTCTTTAGGGTTTTCTACATATAGAGATAGTTTCATTCCTTCCTTTCCAATTTTATGCATTTTATATTTTTGACTCATTGCTCTAACTAGAACTTCAGTACTATGTGGTGGTTGGCAAAGTTCGGCTAGCGAGCCACATGCGGCTCTTTGGCCCCTTGAGTGTGGCTCTTCCACAAAATACCACGGCCTGGGCGAAGTCTGTTTTGAAGAAGTGATGTTAGAAGAAGTTTAAGTTTTAAAAATTTTGCTCCCAAAATAAATTTCAATCATTGTACTGTTGATATTTGGCTCTGTTGACTAATGAGTTTGCCGACCACTGCTATGTTGAATAAAAGAGGTGAAAGTGGGAATCCTTGGCTTATTTCTGATCATACTTTTAGTATGATGAGTATTTGACTATAATGTCAGATGTCTTTCATATATGGCCTTTATCATGTTGAAAAAATTTTCTAGTTTGTTTTTATCACAAAAAGATGGTCAAATGCTTTTTCTGCATCGAGATGATCATATGGTTTTCCCTCCTTCATTCTATTAATGTGGGTTATATATACTGTATACTGTATATATGTATTTGAGAATGTGTTTATTAACGCTGGGGACAGTGAAACAAGGAAGGAATTAGGATAGAAGCAGCAACAGGAAAGAGCTAGTGGGCAGGGCTATTTGGCTCACTGGAAAGTCAGAGAAAAGGGGGATTTGGAGACAAGTTCAAGGGGTTAGCCTGGGCTCTAGCCGGTTTGACTCAGTGGATAGAGTGCCGGCATGTGGACCAAAAGGTCCTGGGTTCGATTATGGTCAAGGGCAGATACCTCAGTTGCAGGCTCCCCCCTGGCCCGGGTCCTGGTCCGGGCACATGCAGGAGGCAACCAATCAATGTTTCTCTCATATCAATATTTCTCTTTCTCTTCCACTCTCTCTAAAAATCAATGGAAAAATATTGAGTATTAAAAAAATAAAGGGGGAGGGAGATTAGCCCTCTATGAGCTGCCATTGCTCATTGCTTTCCCGGTTGCAAGACTTGTGGGGACTCTTAGTTTAGAAAATGCTCGCCTGATGCCGAAACCGGTTTGGCTCAGTGGTAGAGCGTCGGTCTGCGGACTGAAAGGTCCCAGGTTCGATTCCGGTCAAGGGCATGTACATTGGTTGTGGGCACATCCCCGGTAGGGGGTGTGCAAGAGGCAGCTGGTCGATGTTTCTCTCTCATCGACGTTTCTATCTCTCTATCTCTCTCCCTTCCTCTCTGTAAAGTATCAATAAAAAATATATATATATAAAAAAAAAGAAAAAAAAAAGAAAATGCTCGCCTGAGAAGGAAGAGGGGCACAGGCATAGTCCTGGGAAGGAGCGCAGCTTACTGTGCTATACTATAGTGATGGGTTTTGTATGGTGAACCATCCTTGTATTCTGGAGCAAATCCCGGGAATATAAACAATGCCAGCCTTCTCATTAATTTTTTAAAAATATTTTCATTGATTTCAGAGAGGAAAGGAGAGGGAGAGAGATATAGAAACATCAATGATGAGAGGGAATCACTGATTGGCTACCTCCTGCATGTTGAACTGAGTCCACAAACCAGGCATGAGCCTTTGACCAAAATCAAACTTAGGACCTTTTAGTCTGCAGGCTGATGCTCTATCTACTGAGCCAAACTAGCTAGGGTTCTCATTAATTTTTTTTAAAGATACAGTTATTTTAGCCTGGCTGGTATGGCTCAGTGGTTGAGCATCACTGTTCGATTCCTGATCTGGACACCTGCCCAGGATTTGGGACTCAGTCTCCAGTAGGGGGCATGCAGGAAGGTAGCCCACCAATGATTCCCTCTCATCAAAGATGTTTCTATCTCTCCCTCTCACTTCCTCTCTGAAATCAATAAAAAAAAACTATTTTTAAAAAAGATAGCTATTTTAAATAAAAGGTTATTTGTCAACATTTAAGGACATAAGGCCCTGGCCAGGTAGCTCAGCTGGTTAGAGCATTGTCTCCATATGCCAAGGTTGCGGGTTCAATCCCCAGTCAGGGCACACAGAAAAAGCAATCAATGAATGCATAAATATGTAGAAGAATAAATCAATGTCCCTCTTTCTCTCTCTCTCCTTCTATTCGTCTCTAAGTCAATTACAATTTTTTAAAGATATATATTTTAAAATTAGTACATGTTATTTTAATTTTGTTTCAATTTTTATTTAAGTTTTGACAGTTATAATCCACATAATCAAAAACTTTGAGATACTCAATAATTTTAAGAGTGCAAAGGGGTCCTGAGAAAAATTTGAGAACCACTGCCCCAAAGGTATGCCATCACTAATTTAGGAAATTATATGAGTAATAACATGTGGAATATAAAATACCTTGGGAAAGACCTACAACGTGCTTCTCAGCCAGTCTCCTGGCCTGGGTGAAGGCAAAGAGGGATTATCTGTGAGAAAATGCATTAACCGCCCTCCTCGCTTTAAATTTACCTGATGCGGAGAGACAACAAGATGGCGGCAGAGGTAAAAGCCTAACTGCAGCCGCACTCAACAATTTCAAAAAATACAACTAAAATATAGAGTGGACACTATCCAGAACTACAGGAAAGTTGACTGACTGGGAATTCTACAACTAGAAGGAAAGAGAAAACCAGAAGGAAAACCAGAGGAGCCGTAAAAGCCTAAGGTACGGAGGCACGGTGTGCCCGCGCGGGGAGAGGACGGAGCCGGAGAGGAGGGGCGGCTGAGTGCCTGGCTGGCGTTCCCCAGCGGGAAGGAGATAAAAGCTCCGGACTGTGCTGAACCCCAACTCCGACTGCACTGAACCCCAGTTCTGGGCGAGACCCCGGGGGTCCCAGGCTCATACAGGGGGAATCTGGGCTGTAAGGCGGAAGCTCAGCAGAGCGGCGAAAAGGCAGAGCCCCGGAGTCGCGCACATTGTGCGCAGAGGACAGACTGTTCGCTAAGCTGCTGAATTGCCCCAGCGGGAAGGACTCAAAAGCTCAGGACTGTGCTGAGCCCCAGTTCTGACTGCACTGAACCCCAGTCCTGGGCAAGACCCTCGGGCTCCAGCCTCATACAGGGGGAATCTGGGCTGAGCTGCAAAAAGCAGAGCCCCTGAGTCGCGCACATTGCTCGCACAGAGGACAGACTGTTGATTGGGCCACGAGATTGCCCTGGCAGGAAGGAGACATAAGCTCCGGACTGTTCTTAACCCCACTTCCAACTGCTCTGAACCCCAGTTGTGGGCTTGTTGGGGGAGAGACTACACTGTCTGGTAGCGGGCGAAATTCTAGAGTGCCTTTCTCTCAGAGGTGCTTGCAGGAGTACCAAAGGACACTGAGGTTCACTGAGACTCAGGAACCTCCGAGGGCGGGGCTAACCAGAAGCCAAGGCTGTAGGCTCCACCCTGAAGCTCCGCCCCATCCAAGCTGAACTCAGAGAGGCTTTTGCAGGTTTCCAAGTCTAGTGGAATAAGGTTGTCTCCTGGCTTAGACACAGCTGATCCTCCCAACCTACCAACTCAGGGAAGCAGCGAAAATGCCGAAACGAGGAAACAGATCACAAACGAAAGAAATGGAGGACAAAAAGCGACTGGATATAGAGTTCAAAGCCACGCTTATAAGGTTGTTCAACAATCTCTTAGAAAAGGCCGATAAAATAAATGACACCTATGAGGATATGATAAGGGATCAACAAGAAATAATGAAGGGTCAACTAGAAATAAAGAATACAATCTCTGAAATAAATAATATTATACAGAGTCCTAAAAACAGATTGGAAGATTGCAAGAATCAAGTCCAAGATTTGGAACACAAAGAGCCAGAGGACACTCCCCCGCAGAAGCAAGAAGACAAGAGAATCCAGAAAGTTGAAGATAATGTAAGAAACCTCTGGGACAACTTCAAGCGAACCAACATCAGAATTATGGGCATCCCAGAAGATGACAGAGAACAAGATACCGAAAACATATTGAAAGAAATAGTGACAGAAAACTTCCCCCACCTGGTGAAAGAAATAGACTTACACGTCCAGGAAGCACACAGAACCCCAAACAAAAGGAATCCAAAAAGAACCACACCAAGACACATCATAATTAAAATTCCAAGAGCTAAAGACAAAGAGAGAATATTAAAAGCAGCAAGACAAAAGCAGGTAGTTACCTATAAAGGGGCACCCATACGACTGTCAGCTGATTTCTCAACAGAAACCATGCAGGCCAGACGGGAATGGCAAGAAATATTCAAGGTGATGAATAACAAGAACCTACAGCCAAAAATACTCTACCCAGCAAAGCTATCACTCAGAATTGAAGGCCAGATAAAGAGCTTCACAAATAAATTTAAGCTAAAGGAATTCATCACTGCCAAGCCAGAATTATATGAATTGCTAAAAGGGGTTCTTTAGGAAGAGGAAGAAAATAAAGATAAAAATTATGAACAAACACGTAACTATCAACAAGTGAGTCTAAAAACCAAGGGAAGTAAAAATCATGATGAACAATATTAACTGGTGAATATAATAGAATCAGAGGTATGGAAGGGGAGTGGACTGATGATTCTCGGGGAAATGGGGAGTGGGGCGGGGCGGGAAGAGACTGAACATAAACTGCACCTATGGATGAGGACAATGGGGGATGGGGAAAGGGCAGAGAATTGAATGGAAACTTGGTGTAGGGGAGCAATTGGGGGGGGGGGATGAGGAACATTTGTAATAATATGAACAATAAAGATTTATTTAAAATAAAAAAATAAAAAATAAATAAATAAATTTACCTGATGCTGTCACCATATCTGATTTTGAATTTATACACACTTGTTCCTGAATGAAGAAATCTTGTCTCTGGAAACGGGTAGGTGAAGGGTTTTAAACTCATTGCTTCCAAACAATAGCCTAAATAAAGTAGAAATGTTAAGAGAATCATTAAAAAGCTAAAGATAGGAAAGACTCTCTTGCCCAATCTGTAGCATTCTTTATAAGTAAAATGTTCAATGCTCAGCACCACTGCCTATGTCCCAGGCTCAGTTCTGATATTCATCACCTAGCCAGTGTTTCCCAAACTTTTGACATATGTGTACCCCTTCTATAATTTTCGTAACGCTGAGTACCCCTCGTCAAAAAAAAGGATGTATTTTAATAACAATCAAAATATATTTATTTTTTATTTTTTTTGATACATACACAAAATAATAATAAACAAAAAATAAAATATAAATAAAAGTTATATTATAAATAACATTTATTTGCACACCGGACCATCTCACACCTCACAAGACTGTCTTGACTTGACTCATGAGAACGTAGAATTAGACGCAGCTAAGCGCGGTGCAGTGACATCCCCACCAAACTCCGGTGCAACGAGTACCCCCACCAAACTCTTCCCGTCCCCCTGGGGGTGCGCGCACCACACTTTGGGAAACACTGATAGCTGCACGGGGAGGATACGTGGTGTTTGGGGATGATCTCTATACTTAAAGTCAAAAGTCCCGAACAAGTTTTCGTGTTTACCTTACAACTTTGTGCACTCTCTTCCTTGAGACCAATTCCAATATCTGATGACTCCGAGGGGTTTTGTTAGGATTAAGTATCTATCGCTAAATATTTATTGAATCTATTCTCTGCCCTTGTCCTCACTTTCTGTAGGCCAGTGGTCAACAAACTCACCAGTCAGCAGAGCCAAATATCAACAGTACAACAATTGAAATTTCTTTTGGGAGGCAAATTTTTTAAACTTAAACTTCTTCTAACACCACTTCTTCAAAATAGACTCTGCCCAGGCTGTGGTATTTTGTGGAAGAGCCACACTCAAGGGGCCAAAGAGCCGACCACAGCTCTAGGCCAATGTGAACAGGGCTCAATTGAAATAATCTAAAGGATATACCAGTAAGTGGCGAAACTAGGAAGACTCTGCTATAATTTTACATGCAGCTGGGACAGGAACACACCTCCCGCCACGGCCAGTGCAGCACAAGGGTGCACAGTAACGCTTCCCAGTGATGCTGAGAGCCTCACCCTCCCTACCTCTCACCCACTCTCTCCTCACTTGTGGGACTGCTCTGTGCCCCAGCGTCTGCTGTCCTCCTAGCACTTACTTAACTTACTTTTCCTAGTCCCGAATCTCCGCCCACTGCGGTCCTTACGGGAAACTCCGGAAAGAGGAGACGGAAAAGGATGGCCTGTCTCTTCTCCTCCAAAGGCCACTGGTACGGGCTCAGAGCTAAGATTTAAGCACACTGTGATTCTAGGTCACTGCGGTTTTTCTGTGCCTCTTTTTTCTTTATAGATAGAATAAACCCTGCAGTTTTAGTCTTTTTAAAAATATATATATTTTATTGATTTCTCACAAAGAGGAAGAGAGAGGGACAGAGTTAGAAACATCGATGAGAATCGTCGATCAGCTGCCTCTTGCACACCTGCTACTGGGGATGTGCCCGCAACCAAGGTACATGCCCTTGACCGGAATCGAACCCGGGACCCTTCAGTCCCCGGGCCGACGCTCTATCCATTGAGCCAAACCGGTTTTGGCTGTCTTTTCATATAGAAGTTGAAATAATAGCCGAAACCGGTTTGGCTCAGTGGATGGAGCGTCGGGCTGCAGTCTGAGAGGTCCTGGGTTCAATTCTGGTCAAAAGGGCACATCCCCGGTGGGAGGTGTGCAGGAGGCAGCTAATCGATGTTTCTCTCATCGATGTTTCTGGCTCTCTATCCCTCTCCCTTCCTCTCTGTAAAAAATCAATTAAAAATATAAAAAAATAATGAGAGTAAGAGGTCCATTGTTCTTGCAGTTTGAAGCTACCTTTACACAATGCGAGGTGTTAATTTCAGAGGAAGCAGAGATGAGGTAGAGAGAACAGGCACAAAGTAAAAACAATTCAGGTTTAAATCTCAGCTCCAATGTCATTACTTCGTTTCTCTGGGCTTTGATTTTCTTCTTTATACAATCATCACCAATTTTTTCATTCCCTTTGATCTCAATCGGCACAATAAGCCTATGAGGTAAGTGGTCTAAATTTGATAGATGAGGAAACTGAGACACTGAGAGGTGAAGCAACCTCCACAGCTTTGGGTATTGGAAAGGAAATTCACACTGAGACAGTACAGACCCAGACTTGATCACCTTAACCCCCTTTCCACTCTGCTTTCTGGGGTTATTCAAAAGGAAAAATAACAGTAAACATAAAATCATTTTATAAGTACTAAAATACTAGTATTATCCTCAATAAAGGACTATTTTCATTATCCTTTACTCCAGACTACTGACGCCATGTCTACTCAGCAGGGAAAAGGCTTACACGGCGGAGCCTGGAGAACGGAATTTCCCACAATTTCCCAGTTCAGGCCCGGGGCTGCCAGTAAAGAGACGCCTCGTGTCTGATCTCAGTGCGGGGATTAGAATGGCCGGAGGTTGAGCCAGAGCCCCGGAGACTATTTAGACTAGAACTGCAGTCAAAGGAAAGAGAAATGGTGGGTGCCAACTGCGAAGTTACCGAAGGTGAAATACTGAGAAAAGTCTTGCTGATGTCCATGCCCAAGCCACGCAGGGCCGGGCTACATGTGACGGTGTTTGTGGTTAGAGACGGCTTTCCTAAGTAGGCAGAGTCCACCTGGGGAGGCTGAGGGCGCTGTCACAAAAATTAAGATTTCATTATTCAGAGGGTTCTCTTAAAATCCAATCATCTATCCCCACAGACCGAGGGCTGGGGCATGAGAGCAAAGGAAATTAAGGACATTTGCTGGAAAGGACAATCGGGAAAAGAAACTTCATGTACTGCGCCCCTGAAAGAAGTCACACCAGCCCTCTGCTAGCTAGGAATAGCCTATTCCTACTAATGGCGGGCTGCTCACTTCAGAAACCAACACCATACATGAATTACCTCATTTGAAATAAAAATTATACAAAATAATCCAAAAACAACCAATAAATAAATAAATACGTAAGTAATAAAAACAACCACATAGTTCCCTAGCTGGTTTTGCTCAGTGGACAGAGCATCGGCCTGGACTGAAGGGTCCCAGGTTCAATTCCTGCCAAAGGCACATGCCTGGGTTGCAGGCTCGATCCCCTGTAGGGGATGTGCAGGAGCAGCCAGCCGATCAATGATTCTCTCTCAACATTGATGTTTCTATCTCTCTTTCGAATTCCCTTCTTCTCAGAAATCAATAAAAATATATTTTTCAAAAACAACACAACCACCACCACATAACATTAAGTGGTTCAAAGATTTCACAAGGTTATTTTTCAACATGAAGGCTGCAGTCAAGGATGGCAACTCTCTGTCCCTGTAACTATTAAATTGATGGGATCTTATAGTTGAAGGGACAGACTCTCAGCCCACCTTCAGGTGATCACAAAACACGATGGCTTTAAGGCAAAAGAAGAAAAGTCATAGGCAACATGGGATAGTGGGGAAGACACAGATTTGGAGTTGGAAGTCGAGGCTTGAGTCCTAGCTCTGCTTCTTACCAGTCATTAAACAACTCCTTCAACCTCTTCAGTTTCTGCATCTACAGATGGGGTCCCACCTATTCCTAGAATTGTGAGCACTGAATGAGAAAAACTCATAAACTCTAGAATATTATATAAACATTAGCTTCTCCATTAATGCTTCACTAGAAAAGCAAATTCAAGAGAGGAAAACTGGTTAGCTTTCATCTCAGTGCAAGATCTGACAAATCCCAATAAAAGAAATCTTACCTTGAAAATACCCAATAATTAGTCTTAAATGACACATTGGCACTGATGTTAAAGATTTTTCAAGGTTTTAGTAATTTGTTTCACATAAAGAAAAATCTGGGTCAGTGCACAGAACCCAATATGAGGATAATTATATTGTCTATTGAGGTGGAAGGAGATGATAATAAGGAAGTATTGTCACCAAATTTTTCTGGTGCTATTTGATGGAACAATCTTCCAGTGTTGAATAAAAGAACCTCCATAGGCATTTGTCCAAAATAAATTCACTGAGGAAAATATGACAAGCTCTGTGACCACTAATATGGGCAACAAAATAGGGAAATCACACTGATACTGTGGATCCAACACCCAAGTTTGGGAACTGAGATTGAGGACAGATGACCAACTTCTCCTCTCACCTGTCCTGGAGGCTCAGCTGTCTGGAGCACTGTCCCATGCACCAAGAGGTTTGATCCCCAATTGGGGTGTATATGGGGGTAACTGATGGATGTTTCTCTCTTACATCAATGTTACTCTCTCTCTCTCTAAAAATCAATAAAAGCATATCCTAGAGTGAGGATTAACCTCAGAGATATGCCTGCCTTTGCTGAAGTAGATTCAGACTCTCTGAAAGTCTGTATTTCCAACCAGAGAGCTATGATTGCCTATATAGTGCCCTTTGCTTTATTTCTTTTTAATATATTTTTATTGATCTCAGAGAGGAAGGGAGAAGGAGAGAGAGAAACATCAATGATGAGAATCATTGATCAGCTGCTTCCTGTAAGCTCCCCTACTGGGGATTGAGCCGCAACCAGGACATGTGCCCTTGACCAGAACTGAACCCTATACCCTTCAGTCTGCAGGCCAACCCTCTGGCCACTGAGCCACACCAGCTAGGGCATGTCCTTTGCTTTAGAGGAGACAAGAGGAAAGTGCTTCACAAAGAAGTTAACTTCCACAAGGTCACATGACTCATTGTGGAACCAGGATTAGCACTGGAGGGGAGAAATACTGACATCGAGAGATACATTGATTGGTTGCCTCCTGCACGTGCTCCTACAGGGGCTGAGGAACCTGCAACCGAGATACATGCCCCTGACCAGGAATCAAACCCGCGAACCTTTGGTCTGTGGGCCAATGTTCTAACCACTGATCAAACCAGCCAAGGCTACTTCCATGATTACTGATGTCATTCTTTCTCAGTAGGTTTCTTCCTACTCTTTCTGGTAAAGCACAATCTTTGAAATGTCATTGGCATTTGCTCAGGAATAGATTTGTTCTTGGAACTATGTCTGACTTTGTTTTGTTTTTTGTGTGTTGTTTAAATATATTTTATTGATTTTTTACAGAGAGGAAGAGAGAGGGACAGAGAGTTAGAAACATTGATGAGAGAGAATCAAGGATCAGCTGCCTCTTGCACACCCCCTATTGGGGATGTGCCCACAAACAAGGTACATGCCCTTGACCGGAATCGAACCTGGGACCTTTCAGTCCGCAAGCCGACGCTCTATCCACTGAGCCCAACAGGTTTTGGCTGTTTTGTTTTGTTTTTGAGGAAACAGTCTCTAAACCTCCTCACAGAGAGGAAGAAAAATGCCCTGAAATGAAATCGAGGCCTTAGTAGACAACTCCACAGACCCAGAAAGTTGTCTAAGTCAACCTCTAACTGTCTCATTGCATCTAAGTGCCTCTTCCACTTCTACTTTTTTTTTTAATAGGTAAGGATGGAAATTTATTGAGAAACAAGCCCAGACGCCCATGTGGGGAGGGGGAGAGAGCCCCCCACTTCCACCTTCACTAACATAAAAGCGAGTGGAAAAACTACCTTTCAGCATCAGGTGCAGGGCTGTGCTTTTTATTATGGAAAAGCAACAGAATAGTTCTCATCTCACCATCCTGCCGTTTGTCATTGTGGCTTGTTACATGAAGATCAACTGATTAGCATTCACATTACACTGACTTCACTGCAGCACTCTAGAAATTCTACCACCCCAGGAACTCCAAAAGCACTTGGATGTGAAACTATAAGCAATAAGGGACATTTTATTTTTTTGGTGATACCACCGAGTGAACTGCCCTGAAGCGGCACATGTAAGAAAGAAGATTAAAAAGAAATCATCAGTAGTTTCAGAAGGGCAAATGGTGGAAAGAATATTCTTAGCTAGAGAGAAAGGAACATCTTTTACAATTTTGAGCTATAAATTATGAGTCCTTGATGTATATATCTCAAGGGTCTTAGTAATAGGAGATATAGAAAATATAAGCTTTGGCCCCAGCTGGTTTGGCTCAGAGGATGGAGCGTGGGCCTGCAGACTGAATGGTGCCGGTTTCGATTCTGGTCAAGGGCACATGCCCAGGTCGCAGGCTTGACCCCTAATAGGGGGCGTGCTGATCAATGATTTTCTCTCATCAGTAATGTTTCTATCTCTCTCCCTCTCCCTTCTTCTCTGAAATCAATTAAAAAAATACATATAGCCAAAACCGGTTTGGCTCAGTGGTAGAGCGTCGGTCTGCGGACTGAAAGGTCCCGGGTTCGATTCCGGTCAAGGGCATGTACCTTGGTTGCGGGCACATCCCCGGTGGGGGGCGTGCAAGAGGCAGCTGGTCGATGTTTCTCTCTCATTGACGTTTCTAGCTCTCTATCTCTCTCCCTTCCTCTCTGTAAAAATATCAATAAAAATATATTTTAAAAAAATAAAAAATAATAAAATAAAAAAAATAAAAAAATACATATATTAGAAATTGCAAAACGTGTTTTTCTAAATAAGTAAAAATTAAAATATACAGCTTTGTTCTTGGCATGAAACATGGCAGATTCTGAAGAAATTGCGTTAATAAAAAATTATTTTTATGTAAAAAGAGGAAATTTCACACAAGAAATGTGAAATATTTTACTAACTTTAAAAGAAATATGGTGCGGTATTAGGGAGGTAGAGTTGTATTTCACAAGGCTTACAAATGATATATCTGGCATCAAATTAGGCCAAGGTCACACCGCAAGTGTAAGACTAAAACTTGGAAGTATTGCTAAAGCAAGAAAATGAAGCTGAATAAAGGTTTTAAGTAAGAATGTAGTTACCTTTCAGCTGACCTAGACTCAATATTAGCCTCAAATCTTTTTGTTTTACCATCTAATCATAGCTCTAAAATATCAGAACCAGGCATTATTACTAAGAAATATAAAACTCTGTACTTTGAAAGATCATCAAAGTATAGGGATCTGCCTGTGAATAGGCTTTACAAAAAAATTCCTAATATTTATGAAACACTTTCAGTGTATACCTATATGTCTATGTTCTTCCAGAAACTAAGTTCTGGAAATAACGTGGGGAGGAATAAAAACGTAGGACCTGCCCAGATCCTGGGAGGTAACTTCTAAGCCCGTGAAATATCCTGCGTGGTTGGCATGTCTTGGTTTACTTACCTGGGGCCTTCGTCCGTGCAATGTCAGCTTGCCCGCTGGAAGAGCTGAGACTAAGTTCAGTCACATGAGAGGTCTGTGTGTGACCCCGATAAAAGACCCAGACACCGAGGCTCGCATTAGCACCCCTGGCTGCAGCTCTCTGGGCATGTAGTCACACAATGTTGCTTGGAGAGCTGGGTGCTATTCACTTGCTTCTACGGAGCAAGGACAACAGGACGCTTGTGCCTATCACCTCCTGCACCCTATGCTCCTCTTTCTTTTGATATTTTCTTTTCTTTTTTTTTTAAATTAAATTATTATCTGTGTACATATATTACCATTGCCCCCCCAAAAAATAAAAAAACATTCCCTCCCTCCCCAGAGTTTTGTGTCCATTGGTTATACTTATATGCATGTGTACAAGTCCTTCGGTTGATCTCTTATTTCCCTCATATTTCCCTCCCCTCCCCGCTGTAATTAGACAGTCTGCTTGTTGCTTTACTGTCGCTATATTTAACTTATGGTTCATCAGTTTATAATGTTCTTAATTATTCATAAATGAATCTTTTGATATTTTCAATCTATATCCGATCAATAAACCATAACTGTGAGTAAAAAGCTTTTCTGAGCTTAAAAAAAATCAAAAACTTATTTCCTGCCTAAAAAGAGCTTATAAATAATTTTAACTGTGATAACTACTATGACAAAGGTTAGGGTGATATGGACGGGGCATTTTACAGAGGACCCTAACCGAGAATGG
Source organism: Vespertilio murinus (assembly GCA_963924515.1). Taxonomy (NCBI): domain Eukaryota; kingdom Metazoa; phylum Chordata; class Mammalia; order Chiroptera; family Vespertilionidae; genus Vespertilio; species Vespertilio murinus. Next base: position 167,764,126 of record OZ004709.1, on the reverse strand, counting down.
AAGTCTGAAGCCCCTCTAAGTGGCCCTATCTGAAGGATGAGTATGACTCAGGAATGCACAAATGAAGACGCAACAAGTCCTCAGGTGGGAGCAGCATGGCATTTGCAAGAGACAAGTAGAGTAACCTAACACTCAGTGCCCATATCAGACACTGTAATGAGCACGATGAATTGGGTAAAAAGATAAACATGATCCTATCTTTAAGGGCTTACACTTCAGGAAATGTGGAGAAAAACAATGTACATATATATAAAAAGCAAATATGCAAAGTATCCCCTCAAGAGTTCAACCAGGCCAGGCGACGGATCACTCGTTCTGATGTGTGTGGACCACCAGGGGGCGGCACGGAATGAAGGAAGGCCTCTATCAGCCCTGCTCACTGGCCATGCCTAGGGACCCTACCCATGCACGAATTTTGTGCACTGATGTCTAGTAAACATATAAATCAATAAATATAATTTGAAGTACTTTAAGTACTATGAATAAAATAAAACAGGGTTTTATACTAGTGAAGTGTGACCAGCAAAGGCCTTTCAGAAGAGATCACAACCAAGTTGAAGCCTTAATGGAAAGTAAAACAACTATGCAAAGTCAAGGAAATAAGCATTCCAAGCAGAAAAAACAGCAAGCACAGATGCCTGTGATAGGTGAGGTAACAAAAAGGTCAGTGAGACTAGAACATAGAAAACAGAGTAGAGAAAGATGAAGTCGGAGAGACAGGCAGGAGCTAGATCACTTAAGGACTATTGACCATTGCAAAGAACTCAGATTTTATGTTGAGGATTTTATAAAAAGGAGTGAAATGGTTTATGTTTAGGAATATCACTCTGGCTGCGGAGAGGAAGATGAACTGTAAGAGGACAAACAAAAAGACTAGTTAGGCTTCTGTCGAGGCCGGTTTGGCTCAGTGGATAGAGCGTCGGCCTGAGAACTGAGGGGTCCCGGGTTCGGTTCCAGTTGGGGGCATGTGCTTGGTTGCGGGCACATCCCCGGTGGGGGGTGTGCGGGAGGCGGCTGGTCGATTATTCTCTCTCATCGATGTTTCTAGCCCTCTGTCCCTCACTCTTCCTCTCTGTAAAAAAATCAATGAAATATATTTTTAAAAAGAAAGAAAAAAGAGGCTTCTGTCTAGGAGAAAGATATTGCTGGTTTGGACTTTGGGATCTTAGTAGTTACTGAATACTTGAATTTGAGGCATAGTTTAGACCAGTGGTCGGCAAACTCATTAGTCAACAGAGCCAAATATCAACAGCACAACGATTGAAATTTCTTTTGAGCCGAAAACTGACTTCTGCGCCTGGGCCACGAAGGTTCAATCGCACTGCAGGTGGTATTTTGTGGAAGAGCCACACTCAAGGAGCCAAAGAACAGCATGTGGCTCTTGAGCCGTAGTTTGCCAACCACTGGTTTAGACTGAAGGATGGCATGTAGGAATCAAGAATGTCACTTGACTTTGGGCTTTGCTATACAGACCCTTTACTGAGAAGGGGGAGGATATTAGGAAAAGAGATTTGCAGAGAAAAACCAATAGTTCTGTTCTGGTTAAGCCTGAGAGGCCTATGAGACATCCCAGGGAATATTCTAGGGGTCGGGGAGGATGTTCCCTAGTGTGCAAGAGTTGGAAATGTAAGTTTGAGTCATCAGTATTTAGGTGACATTTGGAGCTGTTGGAACAGATGAAATCATTTAGAGAAAGCATAGGTAGAGAAGGGATGAAGGCCTTTCCTCTAAGATTTATCACCTCTCTATCCTAAGAGCAATAGGAAAGAGTCTATCTTAAGAGCAATAAAAGAAAGGACATGATCTGAGTTAGAACCCCTCTGGTGGTAATGGGGGAATAATCCAGAAACGTGGTGGGCAAACTGCGGCTCAGGAGCCATATGCGGCTCTTTGGCCCCTTGAGTATGACTTCCACAAAATACCACAGCCTGGGCGAGTCTGTTTTGAAGAAGTGGCATTATAAGAAGTTTTTAAAAATTTAGCTCTCGCCGAAACCGGTTTGGCTCAGTGGTAGAGCGTCGGTCTGCGGACTGAAAGGTCCCGGGTTCGATTCCGGTCAGGGGCATGTACCTTGGTTGCGGGCACATTCCCCTGTGGGGGGTGTGCAGGAGGTAGCTGGTCGATGTTTCTCTCTCATCGACATTTCTAGCTCTCTATCTCTCTCCCTTTCTCTCTGTAAAATATCAATAAAATATATTTTTTTTAAAAAATTTAGCTCTCAAAGGGAATTTCAATAGTTGTACTGTTGATATTTGGCTCTGTTGACTAATGAGTTTGCCCACCACTGACCCAGAACAAGAGCAGATGGAAAAGAACTAGCTAGCAGACTCCTGCAGGCAGAAACTGAAAGCAGCCTGGTCTACCGTGAAGCAAGAGACGATGAAGAGAGGTGGACTGGTTTGGAAAATGTCTAGGATGATGTCTACTCGTGATCTGGTAACTGGACAGGGTGAGGGACAGACAAGGATCACTCCTAGTTGTCTGAACTCGGATAAAACATAAACCCAGCACTTTTAAAAAGGAGCCTTAGAAAGTAAGTTAGGTGTTTTGTTTGTATTTTGTTTTTGTTAATCCTCACAGGTCATTTTTCTTTTCTTTTTTAAAATATATTTTATTGATTTTTTTTCAGACAGGAAGGGAGAGGGATAGAGAGCTAGAAACATCAACCAGCTGCCTCTTGCACACCCACTACTGGGGATGTGCCAGCAACCAAGGTACATGCCTTGACCTGAATCGAACCTGGGACCTTTCAGTCCGCAGGCCGACGCTCTATCCACTGAGCCACACCAGTTTCGGCAGGAGGTCATTTTCCCATTTATTTTTTTTAGAGAGGGGAAGGGAGGGGGAGAGACAGAGAAAGAAACCTCTATGTGGGAGAGACACTTAGATTGGTTGTCTCTCGCCAGAGCGATGGGTGATGATGGAGCCGGCAGCCGAGGTAGATACCCAGAATCCAACGGGGACTCTTGGGTCCGAGGGCCGCCCCTCTATCCACTGAACCACACCTGGGGCACCTGGCTGGTAGCAGGTTCCATCCTGTGGCGTGTGGGAGACAACCAACTCATGTGCCTGTTTCTCTCACATTGATGTTTCTTCCTCTCTTTCTCTATCCCTTCTTCCCTCCGTTCTACTCTCTAAAAATCAATGGGGAAAATATCGTCTGGTGAGGATTAACAAAACAAAAACAAAAAACGAAGACGTGATGTAACAAGAAATGCCTCAATGGAAGACTTGTTTACATGCCAACCGCTAAGCATGGGGATAAGGGTGGGGATAGATCAAAATAAGCCCCTTTGTTATCAGGAAAGTTTTTTGAAGAGGGCGAGGTGAGCGGAGCTGGGGAGGCTCCGAGGCAGGAGCTCTGCCAGGAGCCGCATTTCGCCGCGGGTGCGGCCCAGCAGCAAGATGGGTCCCTGAGATCTGGCCAGAGAGGTGGGCGAGGATCCCCACCGAGTCTCTCCCTGGCCTGCGGAGGGGGTTCCACGGACCCGCAGGGCCCGGCCCTTGGCCAAGGCCGCAGCCGCCACGGCGCCCCCTGGCCGGCCCCCCGCCCGCCCACCTCCCCGCCCGGGCCGCAGCCTGCGCACCAGGCCTCCTCCAGGACGACGAGGCCCTGCGGCGGGCACAGGGTGTGCGGGGCGCCCAGAGGGGCCCAAGGGCGGGGAGGGTTACACGGGGGGCGGCTGCGGAGAGGCGGGGCTGGCCGGACCGGAATCTCCGGGGGATCTCAGCCGCCCACGGGACGGGGGCCCAGGCCGCCGGGGGCCGTTAGCCCACGGACCCCCGGACCCAGCTGGACTCCTTCTCGAACACCGAGGGCCCTCCGCACCTCACGAAGGCGGCCTCGGCAGGAGTACTCACTAGGGAACGGTCTCTGTGAAAGGCGGGCGTCGACCTCGAACGAAGCGGGGGTTACAGGGCCCACTCGGCGGCCGCCCGCGCCCTCTGCCCGCGGTGCCAGCCCGCCAGAACGCCGGCGCACGCGCAGATGCGCTCCCTCTCCACCCACCGGACTGGACGGGCGCGAGCGCACAGGGGACGTTGTGTGCGTGGAAGCGTGCGTGTGTGCGTGGAAGCGTGCGTGCGTGCGTGCGTTTGTGCGTGCGTCCAGGGGTCAAGGGTCGCGTGAGGCGGAGACCAAGAGCAACCCAGCCCCACCTGTAGGAGCTGAGACAATGCGCAGGCGCCGTTCAGCAGTGCCCCAGGCGTGTGCACCGACTGTTCATTCCTCGCCTTCTCCCGACCGAGTGGCGGGTCCGGAACTGTCCACTGCAGAGCCCCTGCTGTGCGTGGAGCATAGCGCAGGCTCTTCCGGTACACGCTCTCCTTTAGCTCTCACTGCAGCAGCGGAGAATATTCCACTTTTTTTATTTTTTTATTTTTTATTGATAATTTACAGAGAGGAAGGGAGAGAGATAGCTAGAAACATCGATGAGAGAAACATCAACCAGCTGCCTCTTGCACACCCCCTACTGGGGATGTGCCCGCAACCAAGGTACATGCCCTTGACTGGAATCGAACCCGGGACCTTTCAGTCCGCAGACCGAAGCTCTACCACTGAGCCAAACCGGTTTCGGCATATTCCACTTTTAAAGAGGTCTGGAGCCCTGGCAAGGTAGCTCAGTTCAGAGCATCGTCCGATGCTTCAAGGTTGCGGTTTCCATTCTGGTCAGGGCATATACAAGAATCAATTAGTGTTTTGATGTGCTTTCTCTCTCTCTCTCTCTCTCTCTCTCTCTCTCAAATAAAGTATTAAAATATATCTTTATCGATTTCAGAGAGGAAGGGAGAGGTAGAAACATCAGTAAAAAACCCTGGCCGGTTTGGCTCAGTGGATAGAACGTCGGTCGGTCTGCGGACTGAAGGGTCCCAGGTCCTGTTCTGGCCAAGGGCACATGCCTGGGTTGCGATCTCCCTTCCTCTCTAAAATCAATAAAAATATTTAAAAAAAAAAAAAAAAGAAAGAAAGAAACATCAATGATGTGAGAGAATCATTGATCAGCTGCCTCCTGCAGACCTCTACTGGGGATGGAGCCTACACCTAGGCATGTGCCCTTGACTGGAATGGAATGTAGGGCCCTTCAGCCCACAGGCCAATGCTCTAACCACTGAGCAAAACTGGCTAGGACTATCATAAATAAAATAAAGAGGAGAATGGGAGCAAATTGTGGAGGCACAAAGACTTGAACAACTCTGAGCACCTTCCCTTCCACTTCCCGCTGATCAGATTCTAACTATGCTGTGAATTATGAAGTGATTCCATTCAATTCGGTCCCACTTTTGGCTTGGCTGGGCAGTGTTGGGTACTCTGCCTTCCTGATTACAGGCCTGCCCTGGAGGCCTCTGATTCCTATAGTCCTGCATTCTCCCACCTCCACCTTAGCTGCCCACCTTTCCTCTGCCTAGTGCTAAGGTAAAAACATTCAAACCTGGCCAAAACCGGTTTGGCTCAGTGGATAGAGCATCAGTCTGCGGACTAAAAGTTCCCAGGTTCGATTCTGGTCAAGGGCATGTACATTGGTTGCGGGCACATCCCCAGTGGGAGGTGTGCAGGAGGCAGCTGGTTAATGTTTCTCTCTCATGGATGTTTCTGACTCTGTAAAAAATCAATAAAATATATATTTTTTTAAAACACTCAAACCTATAAAGAATTTTTATGAGTTTATTTGAGCCAAACTGTCGACAATTGCCAGAAAGCAGAATCTCAACTGATCGGACGTGAGCGGCAAGAAATGCATTGGTGCTAGATTAGAGCGGCAGGAGAACGCAAAGTGGGGCTACACGCCTGGGATTGGATAAAAGTAAAAGGATAAACACACTGCTTTTACTCAGGTGGGTTCAGAATGGTTAACAGTCAACAATTAACATAACAATAACAATGAAGGACATTCGGTTGTGCCCTGAGGGGTCTGAAAAGAAGGGAAATTACAAGTAACCTTGGCATTTCTGTGGTATGTTTTTGTAGATGCAAAAAGACCAAAGGCTCAGTTAAGACAAAGACTGACCTTGTCAGGGAAGATACTAGCCTAAGATTGACTACCCGCCATAACTGCTTTTACTGAAAGTTTTCATCTCAGACCATCCTTGTGGGTACTTCAGGTCTCAAGAGTTTGCAAAACTTCCACGCAGGCCTCCCCTGAGCCTGTCAGGTCAGCATGTCGGCTCCTTTCGTCCACAAGTCAACGCCTCCCCTTCCCCCAAACCCACCTCACTTTAAAACACTACTCCAGCCGAAACCGGTTTGGCTCTGTGGATAGAGCGTGGGCCTGCGGACTGAACGGACTGAAGGGTCCCAGGTTCAATTCCGTCAAGAGCATATGCCTGGGTTGCAGTCTTGATCCCCATTAAGGGATGTGCAGGAGGCAGCCGATCAATGATTCTCTCATCATAGATGTTTCTATCTCTCTTTCCCTCTCCCTTCCTCTCTGAAATAAAGATATATTTAAAAAGTAAATAAATAAAACACTATTCCACATGCTGGAATTTCTAGAGGAAGTAACCTGGTAACCGGACAAACAATGGCAGTCACTACTCGAGCCAAGGAAGCAGAGGCCGGTTGAATCCCATAGGAGCGTTTATTCCACTAACGCCGGCAGTATGGGAGAGCGGTTGGGCACCACAAAGATCTGCTCTGACCCCCCTTGCCAGTTGGCTGGTTACATACACACGAGGGAGCCACAAATCTAACATGGACGGGGGAGGGGAGGGTCTGCAGCCAGGCCTTCAGAAGCTCCAAGTCTGCTGACAATCTGGTTGGTCTTCTATGACGTTACCAACGATTCAGCCCGTTCCTGGGACCTGAGAGGTCAGTGTTGCTGAGGAAAACTCCCGGGAGGGATCAGGGTCAGGGTCAGGGTCAGGGTTCGGGTGCAGCAACCAAATAAAAAACGTGTCATGGGTCTGTTCCTAAAATGTTTTTCTTTTCTTGGCGTCATGGGCCCACCTGGGCTCCGAGGCGTTGGGTCCTGTCCGGGCCTGTTTCATCCTCAGCTTCCAGGGTCTGTAAGAAAACTTCTCATCGATCGTCAGTAACGTGAATAATCACCAGACAACTGTGGCTCTATTCTATTACACCCCTCCCCCCTGACAACCTCAGGGGTGATCTGACAATAATTCTGAACAGGACAGGCGTGGGAAGTCGTCCTGCCCCAGGCACGTAACTCGTTTAGTAAAAGGTTTACTGTCCCTTGTTTTTGTGCATCTACATTAACACACCTTTGAAATAACCCTAAGCACCCTCAACACAGCAGCTAATCTTGTTAACCATCCTGCAATTCAATCCCTTGCCCACCCTCATGTAATCTTTTTTATATATTTTTTTTTTATTGATTTCAGAGACGGTTGCAGGCACATCCCCGGTGGGGGATGTGCAGGAGGCAGCTGGTCGATGTTTCTCTCTCATCGATGTTTCTAGCTCTCTATCTCTCTCCCTTCCTCTCTGTAAAAAAGTCAATAAAATATTTTTTAAAAAGAAATGGGATTGCTGGGTTATAGGGTAGGTGTACGTTTGACTTCATAAGAAACTACCACCTGGCTGGTGTGGCTCAGTCGGCTGAGCATTGTCCTCCACACCAGGAGGGAACGACAGCAGGAATGAGGAGTCCGGGATGGAGGGGGCACATCTCGAAGGCAAAGGCACAAAGCATTTTCCTCTACATAAAGCCTGGAGCAGGGAGACAGTGCTTAGCAGCCAGGAGCCTGCGTGCTGCTGACAGACCAGCATATGTGCTTGAGTCCCGCTGTCATCTGCTGAGCATTGCTGATAACATGTTCCAGTGTGTGGAGCCAAGTGAGAATCCACATTGGTCTCTTCGGCACTGTAAGTTGGTTTCTGCGTTGGGGTATAGGTTTATTCTCCAGAATCCCAAGGATGCATGAAAAATGCTCAGTATCATTAGACATTAGGGAGATGCAAATTGGATCTACCCCGAGACACCATTAACATCTACTACAATGGCAAAAAGTTGAGAAACTGAAAATACCAAGTGCTGGCGAGGATGCAAAGTTAGTGAAACTCGCATTTGCTGCCAGAGGGGATTCAGAATGCTGCTCTGGAAAACAGGCTGGCATTTTTTTAAAAAATGCTTTTGTTGATTTTTGAGAGAGAAACATCGATGTAAGAAACATCCATCGGCTGCCTCCTGCAGGCCCCTATTGGGGACTGAGCCTGAAACCCCGGGCACGTGCCCTGGCTGGGAATCGAACCAGCGACCTTTTGGTACATAGGACAACACTCAACCAGCCAGGTCTCATGCATACCCTGCTTCCTCGAAAATAAGACAGTGTCATATTAATTTTTGCTCCCAAAGATGCGCTAGGTCTTATTTTCAGGGGATGTCTTATTTTTCCATGAAGTAGGTCTTATTTTCGGAGGATGTCTTATTTTCGGGGAAACACAGTAGGACAATGATCGGTTTCCCACACCCTCCTTCCCAGACCTACCCGTGTTTCCCCGAAAATAAGACCTACTTCATGGAAAAATAAGACATCCCCTGAAAATGAGACCTAGCGCATCTGTGGGAGCAAAAATTAATATAAGACATTGTCTTATTTTCAGGGAAATGGGGTACTAGCAGAAAGGTGTGGACAAGGAACCCAGAAAGCTGGTTAACCTTGGACACTCTGACAGGTCAGAGCTAATCACTCACTGTTTAGTGGCGACGTTGGTAGCTGAAGCAGCCTCCACCTGTTAGCCTATGTGAATGCTTGCTGATTGGCTGTTATTGGAATTGCCTGTCTAAAGGCTATGGCTGTATCCCATAACCTGAATAAAAGAGATAGCAAGGCCAGAGCAGGGGTAGTCCTCCCCCTAGAGGTGGGCTGCGGCCTGGCCCCCAATATCACCAAATTAATATTTTTCTAGTCTCTTTCATTTGGGTGCAGCTTCCTTCAGATCCCGAACCCTGAACCTGAACCCTGAACCACTCGGGACGTGAAATGGGTTCCTGCAGGCGGGGGCCTGAGAATTTGCATGGGGGACCTGCAAAGTAAGCTCCGCGGTGGTGCGGCTGCTGGTGGGGCCCGCCCCAGAGAGCCTGGCCGTGGCTGTGGCTGTAATTCAGGTGTTTTCCACTCCAGTTCCTGGGCTGGGCATTCCCAAGGGGCTGTCATTGCTGCACTTTGTCACAACAAGACTATTTTAATTGCTTTAATTGTTTCCTTTGACTCAATAATTTCCCTTCTGAAGTCTAGCCTCAGAAAAGAATTCAAAATGTAGTTAACCATTTCTGCACAGAGATATTCATCATGAGGTTACTTAGCGTGATAAAAAATTAGAAACAACCAAAACAGGTTTGGCTCAGTGGATAGAGTGTCAGTCTGCAGACTGAAAGGTCCCAGGTTCGATTCCGGTCAAGGGCATGTACATTGGTTGTAGGCACATCCCTGGTGTAAGGTGTGCAGGAGGCAGCTAGTCGATCTCTCTCTCTCATTGATGATTCTAGCTCTCTATCTCTCTCCTCTCCCTTCCTCTCTGTAAAAAAATCAATAAAATATATATACTTAAAATATATTTTATTGATTTCTCACAGAGAGGAAGGTAGAGGGACAGAGTTAGAAACATCGATGAGAGAGAAACATGGATCAGCTGCCTCCTGCACACCCCCTACTGGGGATGTGCCCGCAACCAAGGTACATGCCCCTGACCAGAATTGAACCCAGGACCTTTCAGTCCGCAGACCGACACTCTATCCACTGAGCCAAACCGGTTTGGGCAATAAAATATTTTTTTTAAAAAAACAGAAAATCATCGTTGCTATCAGTGTTGTATAGTCCATGTCATTTTATTTTATTTTTAAGGTATATTTTTATTGATTTCAGAGAGAAAGGGAGAGGGAGAGAAAGACAAAAACATCAATGATGAGAGAGAATCATTGATTGGCTGCCTCCTGCACATCCCCTTCTAGAGATCAAGCCCACAACCAGGGCATGTGCCCTTGGTCAGAATCAAACCCGGGACCCTTCAGTCCACGCTCTGTCCACTGAGTCAAACCGGCCAGGACTAGTCCATGTCATTGTAGCATATCTGTAGAGTTGTGTAACCACCACAAGATAAAGACTGTCCCATCACCTCGAAGATGCAACTATTAAAGTGATTGCTGTGTGGAGTAGTTAGTGACGTAGAAAGTGTCTATGATATCTCTTAAGAGATATCCTATCCATCCCCTCCCCCTGCCACCTCTAACTCATGCGTCCTCCATCTCTATGATTTTATCATTTTGAGAATGTCACGTAAGTGGAGGCGTACAGTATGTGGCCTTTTGAGGTTGGCTTTCTGTTTCACTCAGCGTAATGCATGCCCTGAGCTCCATCCAAGTTATTACGCGTATCTATAATTCATTCCCTTTATCGTTGAGTAGCCTTCAGTGGTACGGACACATCTCCCCCTTGCTTTGCAAATTTCCTGTGGAACATGATCTATTTCAATTTTTAGGGGGGAAAAGGGGAAACACTGGTGGGGGTGGCAATGCAGGAAGAAGAATATGAATTCATGCCTTCAAGGAAATGTGGTGTTGATTTAAATAGTAGAATTTTAGCCTTGGAGTGCCCTCAGCTGGCATCTGGGCAAATTCTTCCTGTGGTGGAAGGAAGTGCTCCTTGCATGCCCTGCCAGTGGTGGTGCAGCCTCGGTGTGGCTGCTCCCAGTGACAGAAAACCCGCTACCAAGTGAAGCAGCCCAGTGAGTCAACAGAAAATATGCCCTCCTCCTGGACCTTGGGCATGACTGAGAGAAGGCCTGTCCCGGTCACCCCGCTCCGACTCTCTCTCCCGTCCCCTCACCAGTAAATACAGGTCAGGACCGTAAGGAAGCCCACAGGAGCCTGAGCGAACCATTCGGCAGACTAGATCTAGGCCTCGCCTCCGTAGGGAGCTTTCAGCGTTCACCGGCTTAGAAAAACAAGGCGCTGCAGACATTTTAAAAAGGGGTGCGACTTGCAGGATCACGCACACAGACACCCACGGTCCCCGTTCCGCATGGCAGCAATGCCCCAGAGGCACTGAACCGCTATCCACCGGAAAAGGTCTCGGAGCCTGTCCTGGGTCCTGTCCGAGGCATCGGACCGGAACCTCTTGCTTCTCCTCCAGCCTCCCTTGGGGACAGACTCTAAACTGTCCGTGGTTCTGACTGTTCACACGTTTCACCTGGGGACAAGGCCTAGTGTTCCTTCATTGCTTCGCAATAGCTAACGTTTATTAAGGCACTTACTTTGTCGGGGGCTGTGACATGCTTCTTCCGTTCACCTTCTTTTATTTTCTTTCTCTCTCTCTCTTTTTTAAAATACATTTTTATTGATTTTACTTTATAAAAATATATTTCATTGATTTTTTTACAGAGAGGAAGGGAAAGGGATAGAGAGTTAGAAACATCGATAAGAGAGAAACATCGATCCTGCACACTCCTTGCTGGGGATGTGCCCGCAACCAAGGTACATGCCCTTGACCAGAATCGAACCTGGGACCCTTCAGTCTGCAGGCCGACACTCTCTCCACTGAGCCAAACCGGTTAAGGCTGATTTTATTTTTTTTAATATATTTTTATTGATTCCCGAGATGAAGAGAGAGAAAGAGAGAAACATCAATGATGAGAGATAAACAATGATTAGCTGCCTTCTGCGCGTGTGCTCGCGCACACCCACACACACCCACACACACCCACCCACCACTGGGGATCCAGCCTGAAACCCACGCACGTGCCCTAGCCAGGATTTGAACTGGTGACCTCCTGGTTAATGGGTCAGTGCTCACCATTGAACCACACCAGGAAGGCCACCCTCTTTTTATTGAAGTATATCAGACGTAACGCAAAAGAGCCCCTCACGTCCTCCTCTGGGTGCTGTCCTCCCACTGTAACCATAACCTTGAATTTTAACAGTGTGGATTGGGTTCTTTCCTTCTATTTTTAGACTTTATATAAACAAATTATACAAATTGTTTCCTCTTTTGTGTCTGGTTTCTATAGCCTGACATTAGGTTGGTGACGTGTATTCATATTGTTCTCGGTGGTTGTAATCTGATCATTCTCTTTGCCCTGTAGCAGTACCTTGAGCAAAATATTCCACAATGTATTCGTTGTACTATGGATGGAACATCTGGATTGTTTTCTGTTTTCTGAAATGTAGGTATTATTGATATAAACATTTTTATTTAAATTCTTTATTATTTAAAGTATTACATGAGCCTCCTTTTTCCCCATTTGACCTCTCCCTGGTGGCTGCCCCCCCCCCCCGCCCGCCATCACACACACACACACACACCCTCTTTTTTCTTTTCTTTTCTTTTTTAAATATATTTTATTGATTTTTTACTGAGAGGAGGAGAGGGATAGAGAGTTAGAAACATCGATGAGAGAGAATCATCGATCAGCTGCCTCTTGCACACCCCCCACTGGGGATGTGCCCGCAACTCAGATACATGCCCTTGACTGGAATCAAACCCGGGACCTTTCAGTCCACAGGCTGACGCTCTATCCACTGAGCCAAACCAGTTTCAGCTTTCTTTTCTTTTTAATATATTTTATTGAATTTTTACAGAGAGGAAGGGAGATGGATAGAGAGTTAGAAACATCCATCAGCTACCTCTTGCACACCCCCCACTGGGGATGTGCCCGCAACTCAGGTACATGCCCTTGACCGGAATCAAACCTGGGACCTTTCAGTCCGCAGGCTGACGCTCTATCCACTGAGCCAAACCAGTTTCAGCTTTCTTTTCTTTTTAATATATTTTATTGAATTTTTACAGAGAGGAAGGGAGATGGATAGAGAGTTAGAAATATCCATCAGCTACCTCTTGCACACCCCCCACTGGAGATGTGCCCGCAACCAAGGTACATGCCCTTGCCCGGAATCAAACCTAGGACCTTTCAGCCCACAGGCCGATGCTCTATCCACTGAGCCACACCGGTTTCAGCCATGCCCTCTTTTTATCCAGTTGGATGACAAATAAGCATCTCAAATTGAACATGGGATTCCTGACACACACACACACACACACACACATACATACACACACATACACACACACACACACACACACACACACACACTAAACTGCTCCTCTCTCAATCTTTCTTGGTTCCTGGCACTACCAACCACCAATTGCTCAGGCCCCAAACCACAACATCATACTTCCTTCCTCCCCTTCCCCACATCCAATCCGTGAACACATCCATCCCATCGGCTCTATGTGAAGCACACCTGAATCTGACCCTCTTACCACCACCCCCCACCACCCCCCACCCCCGGGCGTGGCCACCACCAGCGCCACCTGAGCCACTGCACCTCCTCCTCACCGCCTCCCTGCGTCCAGGCGCCCTCTGCTGGCCGGAGGGAGGGAGCAGCCTTCTTGGCCTCTCCCAGCCTTGGGTGGCTCCAGACGTCGCTGGGCGTGGGGTGTCAACTCCAGTCTCCGCCTCTGTCTTCACGGGGCCTCTCTCTGAGTCTTCTCTTTCTGTTACTGGTGACCTGCTTTTACCGGTGCTTGGATTTAGGGCCCACCTGGATAATCCAGGATGATCTCAGCTTTAGTTCTTTAACTTAATTACACTTTCAAAGATACTACTTTTTTTCAGCCGAAACCGGTGTGGCTCAGTGGTAGAGCGTCAGTCTGCGGACTGAAGGGTCCCAGGTTCGATTCCGGTCAAGGGCATGTACCTTGGTTGCGGGCACATCCCCAGTAGGGGGTGTGCAAGAGGCAGCTGATAGATGTTTCTCTCTCATTGATGTTTCTAACTCTCTATTCCTCTCTGTAAAAAAATTAATAAAATATATATTTTTAAAAAGATACTTCTTCCAAATAAGGTCACATACATTCACAGTTCTGGGTGGACAGATCTTTTAGGGAGCTACCAAGGCGAATGGGGGTTGGGGTGTGTGTGTGAGGAAACAGCTAAAAGAGTTATAATTGAGTTTGACCTTTAGTCCTCCAGTGAGTGGTTACTTTTCAAAGCATAGAGGACTTTTCGGCCGGGGCGTACTGGTGATGCCAGCCCTGCTGTCCACGCGTGACTTCAGAGGGCGCTCTGAGGAGGCAGTGGCTGCCTTGTGCTTGCTGCAAAGCTAACTTGAGGCTGTGTCTCTAGGGAAGGAGCTGGGGGGGGGGGTGGATGCCCCTGACCCCCCTCCTGGTTTTTGTGTCTTCTCTCCTCCAGTGTGGGCTGGATCCAGGGACTTGCCTCTGCTGCTAGATCAGCATGGCAGGTGTTGTTTCTGGAATCAGGTTGCAGAAAGACGGTGGCCTCCAGGTGCTCACTGTCCTTGCTCTCAGCTGGCTTAGAGGAGCCAGCTCGTGTGGAGCTGCCCCGCGGAGAGGCGGGCGCAGGAGGGAGCTCACGTCTCCAGCCAGCAGCCTGCAGGAAGCTGAGCTCCCCATCCAGCGGCCCATGAGGAACAGAATCCTGCCTCCAGCCTTTAAGCGAGCTTGGAAGTGGCCCTTCTGAGGCCTGAAGACAGCCCTCACAGAGAGCTTAGAACTGAGTTCCCCGGTCGAGCCTTCGAGTGGCGGCAGCCCTGGCCAGTATTTTGGTTGGAGCCTGTGTCCTGAGCCAGAGGCACCCAGCGAAGCCACGCCCAGGTTCCTGCCCCCACAGAAACTGTGAGAGGACAAGGTTTGGAGTAGTTTGTTACGTAGCACAGATACGCTCAGGTATAGATTCTTCCCCTCTATCTGAGCACGTGGGAGGCTCCTGCAATAGTGGTGGCTTCACAGATATTAGCACATGTCCCTCCGAAATCGACCCTACCTCTGCCCACTTCTTTGATTCAGTTTATATTTTTTATTTTTTTAATATATTTTTGATTTTTTTATTTCATTGATTTTTTACAGAGAGGAAGGGAGAGAATTAGAAACATCAATGAGAGAGAAACATCGATCAGCTGCCTCCTGCACACCCCCTACCGGGGATGTGCCCACAACCAATGTACATGCCCTTGACCGGAATCGAACCTGGGACCTTTCAGTCCGCAGACCAACGCTCTACCACTGAGCCAAACCGGTTTCAGCTATTTTTATTGACTTTTCACAGAGAGGAAGAGAAAAGGGTAGAGAGTTAGAAACATCTACGAGAGAGAATCATCCATAAACTGCCTCCTGCACACCCCCTACTGGGGACGTGCCTGTAACCAAGGTACATGCCCTTCACCAGAATTGAACCTGGGACCTTTCAGTCCACAGGCCGATGCTCTATCTACTGAGCCAAACCGGTTTCAGCTCAGTTTATATATTTTTTTAAATAAGCAGAATATCCAACTATAGTGACAGTTGCACATTCTATTTGTTTTTCTGCTTAATACGTCAAAGCATTTTCTCATCTCATTAAATATTCTTCAAAGCATTCTTTGTTCTTAGGACCTCCTCAGTCATCATCATGTGAGTGTACCAAGGCTAATTTAGTCACACCCCTCTCTTACTTGTTAGAAACTTAAGGAAGGCCGCCCTAATTCGTTTGGCTCAGTGGATAGAGCATCGGCTTTCGGACTGATAAACTTAAGGCTTAGAGCTTCTTGGCTCATGTCTATCAGCCTGTGCTGTCCCTCCATGCAGACCTACAGGAAGAAGACGGGAGGCAAGATTGCCTGTGGCCATCCGGTCCTGAGGTTGCATCAGTTCTATGCCATTTCCTAGCGGTGTGACCTTGAACTTGGTACTCAACTCCCCGGGCCTCGGTTTCCCCTTCTGAACAGTGTTATTAGAGGTGTCACTGAATTAACTCAAGTAAAAAAAGCAGGTGCCTGACAAATTCTACCCTTGTTTCCCTGAAAATAAGACATCCTCCGAAAATAAGACCTACTTCATGGAAACATAACACATCCCCTGAAAATAAGACCTAGCGCATCTTTGGGAGCAAAAATTAATATAAGACACTGTCTTATTTTCGGGGAAACAGGGTAAGGTATAGAGACACAAGTCAGACCCTGGTATCCTGATCCCCCATCGAGTCCTGGTCCATGTGCATTATATCAACTCTGGTCCCTCTAATTAGCATCTTGGCTTCCCTCCCACCCGTCTGCTCTCCCCGAACCTCTGGTGACCCAGCTCTGCTGCCACCCACAATCCTGCGACCGTCGCGCCTACTCTTGCTGGGTGACCTTGGGCAAGTCCATCCCATCTCTGGGCCTCAGGGGTTTGTTTTTGTTTTGTTGTGTGTGTGTGTGTGTGTGTGTTAAATATATTTTATTGATTTTTTTACAGAGAGGAAGGTAGAGGGATAGTTAGAAACATCGATGAGAGAGAGACATCAATCAGCTGCCTCCTGCTCACCCCTCACTGGGGATGTGCCTGCAATCAAGATACATGCCCTTGACCTTTCAGTCCGCAGGCCGACGCTCTATCCACTGAGCCACACCGGTTTTGGCGTGGCCTCAGTTTTCCCATCTGGAATAGGGAGGGGTTAGATAAGGAGGTCCATGAGGGAGTGCCCACCCCGGAGATTCCAGACGACCCCGCTTCCTTCAGAGCCCCTTCCTTTTCAGCAGTACAACGTGCAGCGGAGCTTTAAACCGTCAGCCAAAGCGGAGGGATCAGGGACACTTTATTTACCACAGCAATGCTCGAGGCCTGGGCTCGGCACCCGGAGTGTGTGTCACAAGCGAGCGTAGTGGGTGCTGCCCATCGGACAAAGGGTGGGCTCTCCTGGCCCGCAGCCCCTTACAGCGCCTGTCCTGGGTCCGAGTGAGAACCCCGTTCGGGGCAGGCGCTGCGGCTGAGCGCCGGCCTGGTCCCGGGCCCTGTTCTTCCGGGGACCCTCAGACCAAGGACAGTGTGGGTCACCGATCAGGGGGGCCTGGGGGCCGCACAGGATGGGGTGGTGGGAAGAAGACAGGCCTCCCTCCTGCCAGGCCCCTGTCCAGCACGTGCTTGGACATGACCTTGCCCCTGGCCATCCCTCGCTCTTCCCTCCAGCCTTTGTGCCCCGTGTGCAGGCTCTCTGGGACACACACCCCTCCCCCACGTGGCCTGGGGGCAGGGGGGAGGCAGGGAACTGTCTGGAAAGTGACCCTGCGGAAGCTCCCCGGGTCTCAGTGTGGCCACAGGCACCTCGCCTGCAGAAGCCGCAGGGAGACTACTCCAGGCCTCTCCCCGTCCCCTCCCCCTGTGCAGTTCTGAAACTGAAAGCGTCCCTCCAGGCTCCAGGCAGGCCTCTCCCCCCCCCCACCCCCCAGGCTTGGACTCTGGACCCCCTCGTGAGGACAAGGTTTCAGGGACTCGGCGCCCCGTGGCCCCGGGAATCACAAAGCGGAGGGGAGAGCGCCCCCCGGCTCCCAGCTCTTATCCCGCCGGCAGAGGCAGCGGCAGACAGCGGTGTTCTGGGTCCCAAGACAGGCTGCGTGACCTTGGACAAGTCGCTTGCCTTCTCCGAGCTTCCGGCTCCTTCTCTGAAGAAGTGACCGTCTGGACGTGGCAGGGTGACCGTGGAGTGGAGATGAGATAGCGGCGGAGACAGGGCCGGTCGGCGGCGGGCACCCGGCCACGGCCCCCTTTTCCCGGGGAAGTCCTGGGCCAGCGGGCCGGGCCCCGGAGGAGACGCGGTGTGCCAAGGCCGCTTCCGGAGCCCGAGGAAGCTGCCCGCCCGGCGCGGGGGCCGGGCTAGAAGTGGACTTGAGCAGAGGAGAGCAGGGGGAAGGCCTGGAGCGGGTGGGGGCCGAGGTCCACCCCCGGCCCGGGCTGGCCTGCTGCTGAGAAGGCAGGCTTGTGCCCCGTGTCCTGCAGGCGGGCCAGCCCCAGAGCAGCCGAGGGGCTGAGCGGGGAGGGCACCGGCCTCCCCCCGCCGAGGGGCCGGGGAGGGGCCTGCTGGGCCGATGGGTGGGACAGGGGGGCTTCGAGCTTGGAGGAGGCAGGTGCCGATGGGCTGGGGCCAGCGGGCGAGGCAGGCTGGGCCGGGCTCGGGCACAGCCAGGGCAGAGGGGCCAGGAGGGGGCCAGGGGAGCCCCGAGGCTGCGGGTGTGGACGGGGTTGCTGGGCCGGGGGAGAGGACACCGGGGTCTGGAGCAGGCCGGGCTGCTCCTGGCAGCCATGCTGCCTGGGCTCGGGGGGCAGGGGCTGCGGGGCCCAGCAGCCAGCGGGCAGGGGGGCTGAGCAGGGGGCACTGCCCATCAGGCACAGGCGCTCGTGGGCGTGCAGGGTCCGGCTC
This sequence comes from Vespertilio murinus, assembly GCA_963924515.1. Taxonomy (NCBI): domain Eukaryota; kingdom Metazoa; phylum Chordata; class Mammalia; order Chiroptera; family Vespertilionidae; genus Vespertilio; species Vespertilio murinus. Next base: position 167,746,002 of record OZ004709.1, on the reverse strand, counting down.
CACCCCGCCAGCTCCGCCCGCAGGCCCAGGATCTCCTTCCGCAGAGCCCGGTTGTGTCTCTCCAGGGCCTCGTGCTGCTGCGGGGAGAGCAGGGGGGCGGGAGGGGGTCAGCCAGCACCGGGGGCTCAGCCCCAGCCCTATCCACCGCCACCATCACCAGCCCCTCAGGTTCCCAACGAGGGGAAAGATGCCGCCGCTGCCAGGAAAACGCACAAGCTGGGGCCCTCGGCTCCCTCTGGCCAGCCCTCCACCACCGCCACCACCACCACCACCACCGCCACCACCGCCATCTACTCCTCCCGGGCTCAGGGGTGCGCGCCCCTGGCCTCAGTCCCCCGGGGAGCGCCACCAGCAGCCTCACTGGGGCGACTCCCAGACCGGAGGAGCCATTAGCCAAACACGGAGCCTTCACAGCTCCCGCCCCCCGTGCGCGGAGACCCCAGCTCACTCTCCAGCTTTCTCTCTCAACTCCTCCCACCGCCCACTTCCGGCCCCTCCATGGACTCTCCTTCCCCAGAGCATCTCCTGTTTCCCCTGTCTGGACATCGTCCAGCCCCCCCCCCCCCCCGTCCCCCCGGCTGATCCTGATGGTGACTGCTCACACCGCTGAGCCTCCTCCTGTCCGGACGACTCCGGGCTGCCCAGCGCCCTGCCCGCCCTCCCAGCGCCCTGTGTGCCCTCCCAGCGCCCTGCTGACCTGCCCAGCGCCCTCCCAGCGCCCTGCGCCCAAGGCCAGGTTCTGAGCAGCATCCCTGAGTCAGCGGGGTCAGGCTTTGTCCTGCTGGGTCCTGAGAACCCACGGGGACAAAAGTCAACGTGCACTTCTAAACAACCACTTATGCGCAGAGGTGGAAAAAGCAGGAAGAATTATTTCTTGGGAGAACAAGGAGACATGTAATACTTTCAACCAGTGGTCGCCAACTCTTTGGGCCTCACGGACCACCATTGTTAAAGTTTAAACAATGAAGAATTTTTAAAAAAGAAGAAGAACTCTATTTGAGGCTGAATGACTTCCTTTGGTCTCCTCCCTCACCCTCCCCTTGTGGACACTTTTTGAAAGAAGAAGTTGAAAGAGTGTTTTACATAAAAATGTTGCTTAGGTCACGGACTCAAAGTCCTACGGGGCGGCACAGCCACCAGCAGCCCCTGCAGGCAGGCCGCTACATGTGGAGCGACATTTTAAAATGCCGTTAGGTCTCCCTTCCCCTGGATTCTCCACAGGCCTCAGTCCGCCTCCGGACGTGGAGTCGTTCCATTCATCCATCCGTTCATTCATTCGCCACCTTATGCTGCCCGGATGTCACCCCCTCAAGGAGGGCATTCTTTGTTAGGTTTCCACCCCCACCCCCACCCCCCGCTTCCCTGCTTTAACTGGTCCCCACACCCATCACCGCTGACGTCCCAGTCACCTCGGGACCCATTCCTGTGTCTGCCTGGCTCCCCATATCAACAGGAGCCCCGGGAGGGTGGGCTGCTTTGGGTTCACAGCTGTCTCCGATGCTGACGCACAGCCGTGTGGGGTCTGCTCACAGGGGGGTGGGCAGAGGCCGCTGGGCCAGTAAGCGCAGGCGGGGGGGGGGGGGGGGGGGGGAGCTGGGCCAGGTCAGGGCACGCAGGGAGGGGAAGGCAGGGCCCACCTGGTGCAGGGCGTCGGCCTTGTCCGTGTGCTTCCTCCGGCTGCGCTGGGTGGACGCCCGGTTCTTCTGTTTCTTCTTCAGCTGGCTCTGCTGCCCCTCAGGGTCCTGCAGGGCACAAGCAAAGGGTTCGGGCCCCGCAGCGGCCTGTGCCTTCCATCCTGGCCTTTTGCAAAGCGATGCCCTCCGCGAGCCAAGTCCCCAAAGGCCCCCTTCCTCCCAGAAGCCACCTCTGGCTCCCCGGGAGCCACACCCCCACCCCAGGCGTGGCACCGTCAGGTGGCTGCCCTCGCTGCCCGTCGTGAGGGAGCGGGCCCGACTCTGCCCCACGCCCAGCTCAGGCCCAAAGGGGATGGTCACCTACTCCGCTTGTGTTTATTGAGCACCTACTGTGCGCCAGGCTCTGAGCCAGGGGTGCGCTGCGGGGCCCTTTCCTCCCCGCCCTCAAGTTGCCCACATTCTGGCAGGGCAGCCCCCTCGAATGAACGCAGGAAGCTGGCTCTGGAGAAAGGGTGGGCTCCCGGTGACAGCTGCGACCTTTCCCTGACCCCGGGCCCCGGATGAGGGCCCCACGATCCTCAGATGGACTATTGAACCCAAGTGCCCAGAGTTTTGGAAGGTCGGGCAAGAGGGAATGTCGGAGGCCCCCGGAACCCAGCCTCCCCCACTCAGTCCCCCGGGGAGGTATGTCCTGAGGGTAGGAGCTCCGCTGAGACCCTGGCCTCACCTAGGGCGCTGTGCTCCTAGGCCCATGGCCACAGCGGGCCATTCCAAACTCGGGGGGTGCGGGCTGAGGGGTCTCAGGGGAGGGGAGGCTGGAGCTTGGGGGAAAGATCCACAGTGAAAGAGGGGGTGTCCTCTGGGTCCTGGGTCTTGGGAGAGGGGCAGGGTCTTCAAGGGGCACCCTCATTCCGGATAATTTGGGGAGGTAGGAGAGGCTACCCTTGGGGCAGGGAAGGGAGAACAGGTGGGTTAGGAGAGAGCACTGCTGAGGCCAAGTTCTAACCTGGAGGCTGGACCTGCAGTGTGAGAGCCGGAACATCCCCGTTCTGATCCCCGAGGAAGCTGAAGCCGGAGCGGGGAGGCAGGGAGCCCAGCCCCGGTGCAGAGCTGGGATGAGGAGCTCTGACCTACTCTCCCCACCAGGCTCTGGGGACCTCAGGTGCATGTCCCTCCTCCCCCCCTCTCCCCAGACCCCTGTACTCACCGTCCCCCCGGTCCGCAGCCCTTCCCCCCCACAGAGGTGCATGGCCCGGGCAGTGGGGCGAAGGCTCACATCTGTCCCTCGGCCGCGGTGACCTCCCGGTGCCCTCTGGGAACCCAAGGAAGTGGTGGCTTTTTAAATCCCCAGTGACCACTCCGCCCCCGGCAAGCCAAGTTTCAGTTTCTTCTAAAGCCACGGGCTGCCCAGAATCCCTAGCTGGCTGGCTCACGTGGCTGGAATTTCCTAACATGCACTGGCCTTCCGGTTGGCCGCTCTCGGGGAGGAGGACGCGGGAGGAGGGAGATCAAAGCCCAGGTGTGGGGAAGGCGCTCGGGGGAGGGAGGGCAGGCTGCCCGGGCAGACAGTGGGGACGGCAGGCAGGCGCAGCGGGGCTCGGGACCGAAGAGCCCAGACTCATGGCCCACCTCTGGCACCCCCGAGCTCTGCAGCTTTGGGAAGGCGGTTCACCCTGGCTGAGCCTGGTTTCCTCACCTGTAAAGGGCGTTGGGGGATGATACAAATACCCAACAAATACCCACATGTGCCGAAACCGGTGTGGCTCAGTGGATAGAGCGTTGGCCTGCGGACTGAAAGGCCCCAGGTTCGATTCCGGTCAAGGGCATGTTCCTTGGTTGCGGGCACATCCCCAGTAGAAGGTGTGCAGGAGGCAGCTGATGGATATTTCTCTCCCATCCATGTTTCTAACTATCCCTCTCTCTTCTTCTCTGTAACAAATCAATAAAAAATATTTTTTTTAAAAAAAAGAAGTTTAAGTTTAAACAATGTGGCTCTCAAAAGAAATCTCAGTCGCTGTCCTGTTGATATTTGGCCCTGCTGACTAATGAGTTTGCCGACCACTGGGCTAGGGCATCTGGGAGTTGTGCCTAAGTCCTGAAGGCCCGAGGCTGATGGTGTGGGACCCAAAGAATGGCCAATGCTGTGGGTTTGACCTCCTGGAGACGGTGTCCTGGAGCACCGCGCTGAGGCGTGTGCAGCTGCCGCTGATCCTACATCATAAAGGCTGATATGCAAATTGTCCCCTTGACTGGGAGTTTGACCAGGGGGCAGGGCCAGCCTGCCAACTGCTGTGGCTTCTCCTTCCCTCCCCCACTGGCCCCGCCCCAGCAGGCAGTGGTGGCAGGCAGGGGGAGGAGGGAAGGGAGGCCCCAGCCAGCAACCAGCAGCCACTAGGAACCCTACTGTGCACCAATTTTGTGCACTGGGCCTCTAGTATTTTTTTTTTTTTATAAAAGAACACTTCAATTGATTAGCAATGTCTGCCAGGCCGTGCTTGATTCACGATGTCTGTCATGAGCAGAGCATTGGGAGCAGTAGTTCCCCGAGCCGCCTGGAACTGGGGATGGGACCAGCCTGGGCTCCAGAGTCAGAAGAGTTGACTCTGACAGCTGGTGCCCTCTTGGCCAGGTCTGTGCCTGGCACCTCGGTGTTCTCATGCACATGCTGGCCTGACAAAGAAATCACTCCTGTTTTACAAAACCGTTTTGAAGATGGCAATGGAAAGAAAGCTCAGCCAGAATTCACCCCAGTTCCTGGGGTTGTGTGGGGATTCAGGACTCACGCGGGCTCACAATTCCAAAGGACGGGGTGGCCTTGGCTGGGTGGCTCAGCTGTTTGGGTGTCACCCCTTGCACGGAGAGGTTGCCCGGCCACCTCCTGGTTGGGGCGGCCGATCCATGCTCCTTCTCACATGGACGTTTCTCTTTCTCTCTCCCCTTCTCTCTCTCAAAAAAAGTCAAATTTAAAAACAAATATATTTTTAAAATATATTTTATTGATTTTCCATAGAGATGAATTGAGAGGGATAGAGAGTTAGAAACGTTGATGAGAGAGATATATTGACCAGCTGCCTCTTGCACAATCCCCACCAGGGATGTGCCCGCAACCAAGGTATGTGCCCTTGACCAGAATCCAACCGGGGACCTTTCAGTCCCCAGGCTGACGCTCTATCCACTGAGCCAAACCGGTTTTGGCTAAAAACAAATATGTTTAATGAAAGGACTGGGTGGATGGGATTGGGAGGGCAGCTGGGCCTGGCACTCCTTGCCTGAGGGGCCTGGGAGCAGAGGCCGGAGCGGGGCACCCAGGCAGGGAGGCTGCCCCGATTTCTCCGAATTACTCTTGTTTCCCGGATACCAGAGGGTCGGGCGTCTGCCTGAGACAGCACCTCCGGGGCTCATTAAGGCAGTCCGCAGGGGGATCCGGGAGCCACGTGCATGATGTAACTGAGAAAACCTTCCTGCGGGAGGAGGTAGCTAGGGCGGGAGTCCCTGGCCCCAGACCCGAACCCCCACCCCGTCTTCCCCTCTCCAGGCCCCGGGTTTGGGCGGGAACTGTCAGTCAGTGAGCCTGTGGCCCCTCCAGGAGGCCACGACCCCGGAGGAAAACTGGAGAAGACTGTTTGTGGCCTGACGCCCAGAGGAGTGGCAGGGAGGGGTGGACAGGGTGGGTGAAGTTTAACCCGAGTGGCTGTGCCAGGCTTCCCCGCAGGGAGGGACCCTCCCGGGCGGATGGAGCGGGCCTCCGGGCCATGCAGTGCCCCCTCCCTCAGGAGTGAGGACATGAATGGCTGAGAGGCTGTCTGTGGGGGAGGGCGGAGCTGGAGGGAGGACACACCTCTCCCCTCGCCCACCCAGCCCCCCTCTGGAGCAGGCTGTGGCAGGGCCGGGTTCGAATGGGTGAAGGCTCCCCAAACCAGAGCCGCAGGGTAAGCTCCGGGGCAGCAGGATCCACGCCCCATCTTACCCCCGAACTTCCCCCGGCGCCTCCCACGCTGCCGCCACGTAACAGGTAACGCCTCCCACGTAACAGGTGCTCCACTGATCCACGGAGCAAAGTCCAGCAGATAGCTTGCCATCAGGGAACCCCGAAAGCTTCCGGGACGAGTAAAGAAACGTTTGCCTTCCTCATTCCTCCAGGACCTGCCCTGGGTTCCTGGGGAGACCCTCCCTAACCAACCTTCTCATTTTACACTGAGGAAACTGAGGCACGGGGAGGGGACAGCCACACGGCTGGCGTGGGAGAAGTTAGGGTGCCCCGAGGCTCTGTCCCAGCTCCTTCCCACACCTGAAGGAGGAGAGACTCTGGGGGTGCCCAGCTGCCCAGGGATGAGGGCCTTCTTGTTAGGCCCCCACCACGGGTACCCTCCTCTGGGCCTGGTTTCTTCAGGGCATCTGGAAGGAGCTTGCGACGTGAACAGCAGAGAAAGAGGCCAGTGGCTGTGGCTGTGGCTGTGGCAGGGCGAGGCTGGCTAGCGACTTCCCGCCAGCAGCTGAGGATGGGCCTGGCGGGAACGAGGCCTGGCGGGAACACGGGGCAGATGCACCGGCCTGGCAGGAGGCGCACTTCCTGTTGGGGAGCCAGCAAAGGCCTTCCAGGGAAGGGGCGGGCTCTCCCGGGCCTGGGACTTGATCTTGGACAAGTCACTTAACTAACCTCTTTCTGCCTCGCCTGTAAAAGGGGGCGATAGTAATGCAAGGATCTGCCGAGACCGGTTTGGCTCAGTGGATAGAGTGTTGGCCTGCAGACTGAAAGATCCCAGGTTTGATTCCGGTCAAGGGCATGTACCTTGGTTGCGGGCACATCTCCAGGAGGGGGTGTGCAAGAGGCAGCTGATCGATGTTTCTAACTCTTTCTTCCTCTCTGTGAAAAAAATCAATAAAATATATTTTTTTAAAATAATAATAATAATACAAGGATCTGATGAAGCAATGTAGGTACAGGGCCTAGCATAGGAAGTCACTGTCAAACATACGTTACACTTTTCACAAAGGCACTCAATAAATTCCTAATGAAATGTTTGTTCACATAACATAGGCTTGTATTTTATTCATTATTATTATTACGTTTAAGGGAAAAAAATGGTGGAGTATAAGAACAGGATGAGATTATTCATCTAATGAAACACCTTTGTAATGGAAAGCTAATGACTGTGTCCATGTCCAAGGAGCAGCACTTGCACTAGCTGATCTGCTCAGTGGTTAGACCCCTCCGACTGAAGGGTCCCAGATTCAGGTGCAGGCTCCACGCCAGGCCCCCGTGTGTCTCTCTTACATCAATGTTTCTCTCTGTGTGTCTCTCCCCCTCCCTTCCACTCTCTAAAAAACAATGGAAAATATATCCTCAGGTGAAGATTAACAACAACAAAAAGAAGTAGCACTTAAGATTTGCCATAAATTGCTCAAAATTTCTCAAGCTTACAAAGGAGTCTCAGTAAGAAATGGCAATTAGGGTTCTCTGGATTCTTAGTTTTAAGAATGCTCTAAGTCAAGTTTAAGTCACTGACAAGTCTGGCGCATCCAGCTTCAGGCATGGCTGGATCATGATGCCCAAACAATGGGGTCATAAGGGGTCAGCGTCTCACCCTACCTGCTCTGCTCTAGGCTGGCTCTGTCCTCGGGCAGGGACCGCTGTGGCAGGAAGATGGCTACCAGGAACCCCAGCTTAGCTGCCCTGGGACGGGGGCGCACCTCTCCACCCCTTACTACCTCCCTCGTACAGTAGCTCCAACCGAGGTCCTAGGCCTGGTGTCGCTGGGAGAGGCCCCTGGTCTGAGTGAGTGCCGGGGCTAATTCCTGACATGAGACACTGTGGCCAGGAGGTAAAGATGAGAGAGAGAGGCCAGGCGGAGTCCGAGGCCCTCCCTGTCCCGGGAGGTAGGGCAGCTCGGTCTCGCCTTTAGGGCCTGGAGGTACGGAAGGGGCAACTACCATGGGGATTGGGGCTGCTGGTGGGAGAAGAGGCTCAGACTCCGTGTGAGCCAGCCGCTGCTCAGAGGGACGCCCCTGGCCGGTCACATCCGTCCCCGGCGGGACGGACTCAACACCCAGATGTCTCTCTCTCTCTCTCTCTCTCTCTCTCTCTCTCTCTCTCTCTCCAAGACAGGCGTCCTCTCCACCACTCCCCAGGGACGGTGGGGAGGAGAGCTAGGTCTTGCTGAGGGGCCGAGGCCAGGCGCACTGACTGTGGGCGGGGACGGGGCAGTGACAGTGAGGGGACTCCCCAGGGCCCAGGGGGAAGGCCTGACTCGCTTCGGCACAGGACCTGCGCGTGCGCGTGCTCACTAACGGACTGCGAATAGCCAGGCCTCCCGGAAGCGGTGACATCGCCAGGGCTCTATGGCGCCATCGCGCCCCGTCCCTGCCTCCCAGGCCTGCCACCTCCAATGCTTTGTGCTTCTCCTTCAACATCACATCTCCCCAGGAACTGGCTCCAACTTTTAGAAGTGGGCAGGAAGCATTAATAATAAACAGCTGAGCTGAAACCGGTTTGGCTCAGTGGATAGAGCGTTGGTTTGTGAACTCAAGGGTCCTGGGTTCGATTCCGGTCAAGGGTGTGTGCCTTGGTTGTGGGCACATCCCCGGGGGGGGGGGAGGCAGCTGACCAATGATTCTCTCTCATGGATGTTTCTAGCTCTCCCTCTCTTCCTCTCTGTAAAAAATCAATAATAATAATAATAATAATAATAACAGCTGAGCACAGCCTGCGTGGCTCAGTGGTTGAACATTGACCTATGAACCAGGAGGTCACGGTTCGATTCCTGGTCAGGCCACATGCCCGAGTTGCAGGCTCGATCCCCAGTGTGGGACAGGCAGGAGGCAGCGAACGAATGATTCTCTGTCATCATTGATGTTCCTATCCTCTTTCTCTCTCTCCCTTCCTCTCTGAAATCAATAAAAACATATTTAACACAAATAAATAAAATACACAGCTGGGTGCCAAAGCGTCCCGAGCCTCCCAGTGCTTTGTGAGATGTGGCGGTGGTGACCACAGCCCCTGGATTTCCCCCGGTGGTCCCGACAGGCTTGGGTTCAAATCCCTGCTTTGCTACTTCTCGCCGTGTGACATTGAACAAGACCCTGGCTTTCTCTGGTCCTCAGTTTCCTTGTCTGTAAAATGGGAATAACGCCCTTGCTTTGCCAGGGCTTGTCATGACGACTGAAACCACCCACGGAACACAGCCACCCGTGAGACCCTCTTGTCCAGCGTCCCTGGCGGGGCCTCCTGGTGACGTCACATCCCCACTGTCCACTGTGAACGGCAGAGAAGCCCCGGCTGGCACCTGCCCAGATCCTGACACCGGAGAGAAAGAACTGCCTCCTGGCCTTTGAGGGCGCTTTCCACCCCTCCGCTCTCCCCTTCTCTCCCCACAAGGCTCTAGGAGGCTGGTGTGGGGCAGTGGTCGGCAGGGTCACAAGCAAGGACCTAGAGGGCTGGGCGGGGGGTGGAGCCCATCCCAGCGTGGCCAGGGACTCCACGCCGCAGACAAGAGCGCCGCCTCGGCCCGCCCAGTCAAAGGGCCACGTCAAAGGAGCCAAGAGCAGAGGATCCTGGATTGACTGAGACTCAGCAAGAGGAGGGCACTCCGCCAGTACAAGGTGGCAGGGCCTGGCAGACTGGATCCAGCCGGGTCTCCTGGGCCTGGGGTGGAAGTAACGGGGCACAGGGCCCTCACAAGGGCAGAGGCGCTCGTGCCCACGGCAGAAGCCTGCTGGGGTCAGCATGGGGATGGTGTGAGCCAGTGTAGCTGCAGCGAAGACGGCAGGGCCTCCCACGGGCGGGTCCTGAAGCCCGGAGGGGCCCACCCAGAAGAAAGGCTGGGCAGGGGTCCCAGAACCGGGTTCACCACCAGCCCCCGTGCTAAGAGGCCTGAGGCACTCTCTGGGGCTCAGTTTCCCTAAATGTAACATGCAGGGGTGTGTCCTTCTCAGGGCCCCGCTGGCTGGGGCCGGAGGCTGGGTTTTGGGAGACTGACACCTCCGGCCCGAGGTGTTCGAGAGAGAGTCATCGACCGGCTGCCTCCTGCTCGCCCCACACGGGGCCTGAGCCCTCCCCCTGAGCCTGCGCCTGGACCCGGAATTGAACCCGGACCTCCTGGCTCAGAAGTCAACGCTCGACCACGGAGCCACCTCAGCCGGCCCTTTCTTTTCACTGCATCCGTATGAGAAGATGGTGGATGTTAGCTTGTGGTCATCACAACGCATGCAAATCAAACCTCCATCCTGCACGTCTTAAGCTTACATAGCGATGTAGATCGATTACTTTTCAATAAAACAAACAACAGAAGGAGCCAAACCCCTGCCCTGCGGAGCTTCCTTTCTGGGGGGGACGGAGGGAGGGGGAGAATGGATGTAATGATACACGAAGGGGCTGCCACAGGCTGGCAGCAGGCCTAAGTGTTATGGGGAAATATAAACCCAAAGAAATGATCCGGGGAACGAGGGTGGGGGTTAGGCAGCTTCCCGTGTACACAGTGATCTGGCTGGGCCTCGGTGAGACATCTGAAGAGTATTTTCTGAGACAGTCGACATTTGAGCCAAGCATTGAAGAGGGGGCGGTGACGTGGAGGGGAGAGGGAGCGGGGACTGGCCGAGAGGCTGCCGGCTCCGGGCTCACTGTCTGCGGAGACAGCAGGCGCTGGCTCTCAGGTTGCTGAGCAGGCTCAGTGAACTGCCCCTCAGCCTTGCTCTGGAGCAGGGGTGGGCAAACTTTTTGACTTGAGGGCCACAATGGATTCTTAAACTGGACCGGAGGGCCGGCACAAAAGCAGCCTGACCATGCTGGCACTCTCCTCTTGGGCTGCTGGTGAAGGAGCGGAGGGGAGAGCAAGAGAACCCTCCGCTCTTTCGGCTCCGCGGGCCGGATAGAACCGCGGCACGGGCCGGATCAGGCCCGCGGGCCGTAGTTTGCCCACGGCTGCTCTGGAGGATGCCCAGGCACAGGGAGGCGAACTCAGTGGTTGGCAGAGCCCAGGTCTCCATCCTTCCCCGTTCCTCACTTCTGGAAAGGCCCAAGGAGCTCACGTGCCCGGGAGTGGAGGGCAGGGCGTGAGGAACAGCTCATCTGTCATCGGGGCTGGAGGGACACCTCCTCCGCCCCCCACGCCGGGCAGCGGGGCGGACACCGGGCGGCAGGGGCTTGGAGGCTGAGGCGCCATTGGAGGCATCAGCTAGGCCGGCTCAGCGCGCCCGGGCTGGGACAGGCCACCCTGCCTCCTGAGGGCTGGGACAGGCCACCCTGCCTCCTGAGGGCTGGGACAGGCCACCCTGCCTCCTGAGGGCTGGGACAGGCCACCCTGCCTCCTGAGGGCTGGGACAGGCCACCCTGCCTCCTGAGGGCTGGGACAGGCCACCCTGCCTCCTGAGGGCTGGGACAGGCCACCCTGCCTCCTGAGGGCTGGGACAGGCCACCCTGCCTCCTGAGGGCTGGGACAGGCCACCCTGCCTCCTGAGGGCTGGGACAGGCCACCCTGCCTCCTGAGGGCTGGGACAGGCCACCCTGCCTCCTGAGGGCTGGGACAGGCCACCCTGCCTCCTGAGGGCTGGGACAGGCCACCCTGCTTCCTGAGGGCTGGGACAGGCCACCCTGCCTCCTGAGGGCTGGGACAGGCCACCCTGCCTCCTGAGGGCTGGGACAGGCCACCCTGCCTCCTGAGGGCTGGGACAGGCCACCCTGCCTCCTGAGGGCTGGGACAGGCCACCCTGCTTCCTGAGGGCTGGGACAGGCCACCCTGCATCCTGAGGGCTGGGACAGGCCACCCTGCCTCCTGAGGGCTGGGACAGGCCACCCTGCATCCTGAGGGCTGGGACTCCGAGGGCAGGCCGGGCGGGCCGGTCCACGGGCAGCCGCCGTTCGGTGATCGGGCCGCACGTTCAGACCCCAGTTCTTGGTTTACAAACGAGGACAAAACCTCCCCTTGGGTGTGCCGCCTCCGAGTGCCGGCCGGTGCTTCCGTCAGGAGCACGCGGTCCAAACGAAGAAAACCTGTGTGACAGGCGTGTTTCACCAGAGGAAAAACATAGGATTTCTCTTATCAAAACTGTAACCTTAAACCTCGTATGTGTACATTATAGTCTTAAAGAACCAAATAGAAATGTCATCCAGAGCAAGCTTAGAAATGAATGTGTAGCCGAAACTGGTTTGGCTCAGTGGATAGAGCGTCAGCCTGAGGACTGAAGGGTCCAGGGTTCGATTCCGGTCAAGGGCATGTGTGTTGGTTGTGGGCAAATCCCCAGTGGGGGGGTGCAGGAGGCAGTTGATTGATGAATCTCTCTCATCAATGTTTCTAACTATCTATCTCTCTCTCCTCCTCTCTCTGTAAAAAATCAATAAATTATATATTTTTAAAAAGAAATGAATGTGTATATACACAATAAATAAATTATACCTCTTGCTATACCTCTTGCTAATGCTTCATGATCAGCAATTATAAGTCAAACAGGGTCTCTGCCCTGGCTTTTTGTTGGTGCTGGTGGTGTTGGTCCAGGATAAGAAGTTTTATTTTTATTTCATGATTGAGAGGTGATACATGAAGTGCATGGCTGGATCGAAAAGGTTCTCTCTCAAAAATAATAAAATAAAATAAAATAAGAGGCTCTCTCTTAAATGTAAAACCACAGTGCAAATGGCCCTCCGCAGACACTGGGGTAAGCACGCCTCTCTGAAAGGCAGCCACAAGCCACTCGAAACCCTCCCTTCAGAAGCAGATTTCACAGCTGTCAGAATTCAGGTATTTTAATTTCATGACTCTGGCTCGTGAATACATTCACAGTTATATTTAACTACAGATCTTCTTCCCATTTTCTCCCAAAGGTGTTCCCTACAGACTGCACTCCCCTGAGAGCACCCTCTCCTCCTTCCCACCAGCCAGTGAGAATCTGCGGCACCAGGCTCCCTCCCCACTCGTCTTTAAAAGCCGCTGCACACACACCCTCTCCCCCCCCCCCCCCCCCCCCCCCCCCCCCCGCCTCCCAGCAACGGGCAATGACTCTGCCCAAGGGAAACGCAGCCGCTTCCTGGTCCCCTGCTCTCACTGAGCTCCCAGGCTGTGATCCTGCTACCTGGGCCCTGGGAAGCCAGGACCACAGCGTGGACAGGACAGGGTTCGAGCCTGACATTGAAACCAGGATTGCCGCCAGAACCAGTTTGGCTCAGTGGATAGAGCGTCGGCCTGGGGACTGAAAGCTCCCAGGTTCCATTCCAGTCGGGGGCGTGTACCTTGGTTGCGGGCACATCCCCAGTGGGGGGTGTGCAAGAGGCAGCTAGCTGATCGATGATTCTCTCTCATCGATGTTTCTAACTCTCTATCCCTCTCTCTTCCTCTCTGTAAAAAATCAATAAAATATTTTTTAAATAAAAAATAAATAAACCAGGATTGCGGTGCCAGTGGCCGTGGTGAAGTCAAGCAAAGTCAAGCAATCCAGAAGTGCCTGCCGGCATTGTTTCCTGTTTCCCTGAAGCCTACTCCAGCGGTAGCCGTGGCACTGCGGCGGCTTTCACACGTTCGTGACCCTGAGTCTTAGGGAGCCGTACACACCTCCATGTAAACACCTGCGGCAAACACGGCGCCCTCACTTCCTGGGCAGAGGCCGAAACGCCTCCCGCTCCCTTCACTCCATTTACAGGCGATTTCATGGGGTTCAACTTACCGGTGACACTAACGTAACTTCACAAGCTCGTTAGCGGGCTGCCCGTAGTTGGAAAAGTGTTGTGGAGTAGGTTATTGTTATTTTTAACATTAACATGGGATCAAAGTTCCCTTTTTTTCACTTGGCATGGGCATCTTCCAGGCACTTTACAGCCCCAACTCACACTTCTCAGAGGCTTCCTGGACCTACCACCCGAGTACCCCAGCTTAGGTAACTGATCCCCCCGGAGGCACTTAGATTTTAATGTAATGTCTTTGAGAGAGAGAGAGAGAGGACATCAGGTGTTGTTCCACTTATTTGTGCATTTATTGGTTGCTTCTCATCTGTGCCCGGAACCTTGGGGAATCAGGATGCTCTGAACAGCTGAGATACCCAGCAGGGTTAGACTCAGATTCCTCAGGGACCCGGAAAACACTGCCCATTACTGTCCTCCAAACGAGAGTTTAAATTGCTGTCTGAACACCTTACGCTCTCTGGACGCCACCACCACATCTACACACAGGAAATAACCCTCTCCCCCTGCCGGGGGATGAAACAGAAAACTCGGAGTGCGTTATAAACACTCACAGAGAAATCCGCCATTACCTTCCGCTGGTGCCTGACTTCTCCTCTTACTCCGCACCCGAGGATCATTTTTCCACTGATTTTCAGACCAGTGGAAGGGAGGGGCGGGGAGAGAAGTTTCAACGAGAGAAAAACACATCTATTGGCTGCCTCCCACATGGAGGATCAAACCTCAGACCCTTCGATCCGTGGGCCAATGCTCTAACCACTGGGCCACTGCCCAGAGCCTGACTTCTTTCCCAAGTGTGAGACAGAGCCTTCTCTGTGCTGCCCTCTAGCATTTATCCTGTAGGGGGCTGGGGAAAAGGCTCGAAATAAGAGGTAAGGCACACCTGTCTGAGTTTACAATTTGCCTAGCCCCGGCCTCCGTAGCTTCACTTTTTCTGTACTTGATCATTAAGGTCAAGAAGCAAACGTTTGAACTGTCATTCTTTCGACAACAAGCACGGATGGAGCATCTACTCTTTGCCAGTCACTATGCCCAGCACCATGGGAGCCTCAGCTTTCTCACCCATAAATCAAAGAATTGCCGAAACCGGTTTGGCTCAGTGGACAGAGCGTCAGTCTGAGGACTGAAGGGTCCCAGGTTCGATTCCGGTCAAGGACATGTACCTTGGTTGCGGGCACATTCCCCGGTCGGGGGTGTGCAGGAGGCAGCTTGTCAATGTTTCTCTCTCATCGATGTTTCTAGCTCTCTATCCCTCTTCCTTCCTCTCTGTGAAAAAGCAATAAAATACTTTTTTTTAATTTATTTTTTTTTAAAAAAAGATCTGTGCTTCTTCAGAGAGACATGGTGGGCATCTGGAGGGAAGTGATTATTGGTGCAGGTCTGTCCCTTGCTTTCTAAACAGCAGGTACCGACCTGGTAATGGGGACGATCCAATGAGGCAGGAGAGAGAGAAGCCAAGACAACGCCCTGGCCCGGGGAAGGGGGAACACAAGGAGGTGGACACACCGGCTGAGCAGTGACAGCCAGGAAAAGCCCGGTGTCCAGCCACACGCAAAGCTGGAGCCAGACCTCGCCCCGGGTGGCTTTCCTTCCTGGCATGTGGCTGGCCATGCAGTGTAGACCCCTGACCTCTCCTCCCTCGAGATAACATCTATGCCTCAGCTCGGTGCCCAGAAAAGCAGGCAAGTGACTCCAGGACCAGCTGGGATGAATAACGCCCCGGCCCAGGCCACGCCCCATCCGTGCCAACCAGAGCCGGAAAGGATCACCTGGCAAAGCTGGTGAGTGTTCACTGGAGATCCTCCCTGAAGACGCCCCTCAGTCCCCAGCTTTTCAACCCCTCACGACTAAGGACCAGCCCATCTCTCCCTCCTGAGAGCACACTGGAGCCTTTCCCGCCGCTCTTGTTCCCCCACAGACAAGCACCTGGGAGACCTGCACCTAGGGGAGCAGTGGGCAGCGGCAGCTCCTCCCTGCTAACCCCCGAACCTGCCCCCAACGCCCCCTTTTCTGACTCTCCATTGAGCTGACAACTGCCCCCCACCCCACCACCGCTCACTTTTCTTTTCTTTTTTTAGGGGTGGGGTGGGGATGGGGTGGTTAACTTCTTTTCCGTAACGTTTCCAGAGAGCCAAGCAGCCCAGTTCAGCCTCTCCTGTTGCTTCTTCTATTCGAAGCCCTTCCTGTTTCACCGAGCCAGGCATCAATCAACGAACTGGGCTCGGGTTGTGCAATTGTTCCTGCAGGAAGTCCAGAGCCCGCATGCTACAGCCCGGAGATGGAAGACGCTGACAATGCCCTGCCACGCCAGCAGTCAGCAGCTGTGCGTCATGCAGGGTGCCCAGGACCAAACCAGAGAGGGTCGGACCTGCATTGAAACCATCTGTTCATCATCCAGATATCATTGCTGACATGTGCACATAAGGAACTATTTGACATTGAAACTGGGTCTCAGAACGGTTGGACAATGAAATTGGGACTCAGTCATTTTTTGTTATTATATGTTTATTTCTAGTCTGCAGTTGGAAGATTTTTTTAAAAATATATTTTATTGATTTTTTTAATAGATTGGAAAGGAGAGGGATAGAAAGTTAGAAACATTGATTCTTGCACACTCCCTACTGGGGATGTGCCTGCAACCAAGGTACATGCCCTTGACTGGAATCAAACCTGGGACCCTTGAGTCCACAGGCTGATGTTCTACCCACTGAGCCAAACCGGTAAGGGCTGCAAGATTTTTTAAAGAAAAGAAATGGGAGGGGGGTGGAGGGGGGAAATAGATATAGAGATAAAAAACCATTGAATAGACTGCCAAACTACACGGGAAGGAAGGGGAGGTTGGGGGGTGGGGGTGGGGGGAATGCTGTAAGAAATCAACAGAAGGACTTGTATGCATGCATATAAACATAACCAATGGATACAAGAGGGGTGGGGTGGGGGTGGGTGCAGGTGAAGGCATATGCTGGGGGGTAGGGGAGGCTGGGAGGAGGCCAAGGGGGGGAAAAAAGGAGACATATGTACTACTATTTGTATTACTTCAAACAATAAAAGTAAAAAAAAAAAAAATGCTAAAAAAAGAACCCGCATGCTAAAGGTCCAGAGGCAGACCTGCTCCCATCCTGACGTTAACACGATGACGCCATCGCACATCTCCAAATGCCCCCTAGGGGGCGCTTCCATCCTCCGTGGAGAAACACCCCCCCAAGCTCACCCTCCACGATCGCAGGTGCCAGGGAAAGGGGGGGCCCTGTACCAGGTTCAGGGTGACGCCAGAGGCCCATGATGAGGAAGGTCTGGACCACTTTTCAGGGGAACAGAGCCTCCCTCACACTCGGCCCGGGACGAGCTCGCCAGCAAGCCCGGGCTACCGGTTACTCTCCATGCAGCCAAGACAGACCCAGGGACTTCATGTTTCCGTCCCCAGCGGAGCCTGGGGTCCCGGGGAGGGGAGAATGGCGGTGCCCTCGGGGTGCGAAGGGTTACAGCAGGTGGCGGCGCGGGGGGCCCCACCGCCGCTGGAGGGGCCCGAGCGGCACGGCCTGGTGACCTCACGGTCACGTGGGAGCGAGGGCGGGACTAAGCGAGGGGCCGGCCAATAGGCTGTGCCTTCGGTGGGCGTGACAGCCAATAGGAGCAGAGAGAGGAGTCCCCGGACCAGGAAGAAACAGCGGCCGGGAGGGGCTGCGGGGACCATGGGCCTTCTGACCATCCTGAAGAAGATGAAGCAGAAAGAGCGGGAGCTGCGGCTGCTCATGCTGTATCCGCCCGGAAGCCGGAGCCGCCGGGGTAGCGGGGCCCGGCCGGGCGGGCGGGGCGAGGCGCCCCCTACCGGGCGCGGGGTGCCAACGGCCCCTTGTGCGTCACGCACGTGGGTTCTACCAATCCCTCCGGCGGGGCCGGGGGGAGGCCGAGCCGGCGGCCCGGGGCGCAGACCCCGGTCCCAGGCCAGAGCTGTGGGCCTTGGGGCGCTGCGGCCGGACCGGTGCCCCATGTAGGGGGAGGGGGCCCGGAAGTAACTCGGCCGCCACCCCCCCTTGGTCTGGCCCAGCGCGGGGCCGCGGTCCTCGGCTCTGCCCTCCTACCCGGGTCCGAGGGGTGAGGCCTCGGCCCCGCCCTCAAGATCGGAATCCGGGGTCGCCCCGCCCTCAGCTCCTTGGGGAAGCCGTGTAGCCTCCGCGAGGGTCCTTTCGCGGGTGGGCCGAACCGCCCAGCCTCTGCTGCCCACGGCCTGTCCATGTCAGTGGACCCCCAGGGCCCCGAGGCCTTCCGAGTCCCATTAACAGGCGTCGGCACTCTTCGCCCCCCTCTGCCCCAGGCCCCATGGGGGACGACATTGAGATCCCAGAGCCGGGCTGCCCTCACCCCGATTCTGATCCGCTAGCTGGGAGAGAAGACATTCACCTACGCAAATAACTCAAAAATGATATTCACATCATATCTGTTTTAAAGAACCTTGAGAAAGACACAGAGAATTCCCTCATCCAGTAAATATGAGCTGGGCACGGGGCACTGTGTACTGGGCACTGTCCTAGGGGCTGGAGTAAAACAGCAAAATAAACAACTCCGACCTTCATGGACATTCTAGGATGCTGGCAGGAGACAGATGTTAACAACATGAATGAGGGGATGTATAGTATGGAGGGAGGAGGAAGGCCGATTGGAGAAGGTGGCAGCTGAGAAGACAGGGAGGTGAGGGTTGAACCAGGTACGTCTGGGACGTTCTTGAAAGCAGAGGGACAGCAAGTGCAAACTCCTCCTCCTGGAGGAGCCCAGGTGGATGCTTCAGGGGCTGACCGTGGCCAGAGCAGTCGCAGGGACGAAAACCTTGAGACCCTCCGAGAGGCCTTCCCGGCGCCTGAGCTGCAGGAGGCACCTCTGCTGGCCCTCTCCAAAACCGCTCCCGTGTATTTGTGTTTTTCTAACACTCACCGGGATCTGACAGAGCTTTCTCGTGGTTTACCCTCTATCACTGTCTCCACACGAGACCTTACTTAAGCTGCACAAGGGTGGACTTCAACACAGGGATGTGCCCAAAACCAATATACATGCCCTTGACCGGAATCGAACCTGGGACCTTTCAATCCACAGCACCCGAAGGGCCTGGCATTTAGTGGGCATTCAGTAAATGCTACGGAGTTAATGAAGGAGCCTTTGGGGTTTTTGTTTTGTTTTGTTAATATATATTTTTAAACATATTTTATTGATTTTTCACAGAGAGGAAGGGAGAGAGATAGAGAACTTGAAACATCGATGAGAGAGATACATCGACCAGCTGCCTCCTGCACACCCCCCACCGGGGATGTGTCCGCAACCAAGGTACATGCCCTTGACCGGAATCGAACCTGGGACCTTTCAGTCCACAGGTTGATGCTCTACCACTGAGCCAAACCAGTTCCGGCATGAAGGAGCCTTTGGTCAGGAGGAGATAAGAGTCTTGTTTCTTGATACTTCCACGTTTACCGTGGGTCGGTTATGTGCTCAGCTGGTTTTGGTTCGTGGAGGGAAGTGCTTTGTCCCCTAAGAGAAGGGCACTGTCACCGAGTCCCCACCCCGCGGACAAGGGGGATTCTCCTTAACCTGGTGCGCCCCAGCGGCCTGGACAACGCCGGCAAAACCACGATCCTCAAGAAGTTCAACGGAGAAGACATCGACACCATCTCCCCGACGCTGGGCTTCAACATCAAGACCCTGGAGCACCGGGGGTGAGTGGGGTCCCCGCAGGCGGCCAGCGCAGAGCGGGGCGGGCGGGCGGGGAAGGGGCCAGGCCGACCCTGCAGCCCCCGGCTCCCTGCCTAGGTTCAAGCTGAACATCTGGGATGTGGGCGGCCAGAAGTCCCTGCGGTCCTACTGGCGGAACTACTTCGAGAGCACCGACGGCCTCATCTGGGTGGTGGACAGCGCCGACCGCCAGCGCATGCAGGACTGCCAGCGGGAGCTCCAGAGCCTGCTGGTGGAGGAGGTGGGCAGGGGCCTGGCTGGGCAGGAATGAGCGGGAAGGAGGGAGGGGTGGGGAGCTGGGCTCGCACCTGCGGCCAGGCCCGGTGCTTTGTGCGCGTGCGCGGACGTGTGGCCGCCTGCCTCAGCTGATCCCCCGAGCCCGCCGTGTGCCCAGCCTCCACGTGGGGAGGCAGAGGCCACCTGTGCACCGGGTCCCGTGTGCCCACGGGGCCACGGGTAGTTCCTGCTATGGGCCGAGACCTGAGTTCACACGCCTGTGACGACACTGCTCCACCACACTGAGCTTCAGTTTCCCGCCCCATCCAGCTTTAGGGAGGACTGCAGGCCAGTGTGTGAAGCTCTGGGAAGCAGTGGAGCCTGGCTCAGGATTAGCCTCTTCGCTGTGTGACCTCAGGCCAGGCCCCTAACCTCTCTGAACCTCCACTTCCTCATCGCCAAGGTGGGCATTACAACTAGAGTGATCTTATAACTTAATTGTCTGGGCCAAAACACTTTTTAAAAAGTAAAATTTTGGATTTACAGGAAAATTGCAAAGGTAATGAGGAGAGACTACCCAGCTTCCCCCGTTACTATCTTATGTAACCACTGTGTGTCCTACCGAGAAACTGACCTGGGAAGCCACTCTCAGAACTACAGGTTTTGTTTGGGTCGCACCAGATTTCCCACTGATGCCCTTCTTCTGTTCCGGGGTTTGATCTAGTTAACTGCACTGCATTTAGAGGAAAACAGGGACACTTTTTTAAAAATATTTTTGTTGTTGATTTTTTACAGAGAGGAAGGGAGAGGGACAGAGAGCTAGAAACATCGATGAGAGAGAAACATCGATGAGCTGCCTCCTGCACACACACCCCCAACTAGGGATGTGCCCGCAACCAAGGCACATGCCCTTGACAGGAATCGAACCTGGGACCTCTCAGTCCGCAGGCTGACTCTGTCCACTGAGCCACCCCGGTTTCAGCAAGGACACTGAGAGGGAAAGGGGGTTGCTAATGATGAGGGGACACAGGCATGAGGGGGCTGTCCTGGCACACAGGCCCCACGGTCACCCGGCATAGCAGTAGCCGCCTCCCAGGGCGCCGAGCAGGTCCAGTGAGATCGAATGCCGAGCCCGAGCTAGGTCCAGCCACGTGGAGCAGCTCCCAGGACTAAACACATGTGGCACATGTGGCACCTGTAAGGAAAAACTGCAGTTGGAGGCGGAGCGGCGAAGGGCTCTGGGAGCAGAGCCTGGGCCTCTACACGTCAGCTCATCAGGGGGAGCACTCTGGACCATGGGCTCTCGAGTCGTCTTGTCCGTCACCCCTCCCCTCTTACGGAGAGGAAGCCGAGGCCTGGAGAGGAAGGTGCCACTGAGTGGTTACTGGGCTGGAACCAGGGCTCCGTCACCCCCTGAGCGCCCGGCCTCGCAGCAGCGTCCGCACTGCCCGCCCCGCTCCCCCACGGTGGCACCCGGTACTCCAGGCTGGTCTCCGGCTCCTGCCGCCCCTCTGCCCTCAGAGGAGGAGCCGAGCTGCCCTCTGAGCCGGCCCGCTTGTCTCCCCAGCGCCTGGCGGGAGCCACACTCCTCATCTTTGCTAACAAGCAGGACCTGCCGGGAGCGCTGTCTTCGAACGCCATTCGCGAGGTGAGTTCAGAGGGAAAGAGGCACGTGTTCGTTATTGTAAAAGCATTGCAAGCACCCTCGGCAGGACTTCTTGGGGCACTGGGGATCTGTGGTCGGGAAGAGTAGTGGTTTCACAGGCTGGGGGTGAGGGACAGGCGCAGACAGGTCATCCCACAGGATCAAGTGGCCGCGTCCTGAGTGCTTTCTGTGCGCCAGGCCCTGCCTGGTCCAGTATTCCGCTCCCGCACCTCCTCCTGAAGTAGGAACTGTTGTCACTCCGCAGATGCTGGAGCCAGCTCAGCGAGGGTAGGTAGCTCGCCCAGGCTCACACAGCCAACAAGCCAGGATTTGAACGCGGGCCTATCGACCCCAGTCTTAACCTTGACTCTGGCGCTTCAGCACCGGGAGGAGGAAGAGGGCTGGAGCTTGTTCTGCCTCTTCCTGGCTGTGTGACCTCGGGCTGCCCAGCCTCTCCGCTGTGGTTTCCGCCTCGGCCAGTGGCCAGCACAGGCGTGGCTAGTGTGGCCTCGGAGGAGTGGGTGAGAGGACGCTGTGGGGCCCACAGCGCGATGCCTGGACCCTAGCACACGCCGGGACGCCCGGGCTGCTAAGGGGTGGTGCTGGCTGACAGTGCAGAGAGCCGGTGCCGGGGGGTCCTTCCTGGAGAGCAGGGAACGTCCCCGGGCAGGACCTGGAGGCAGCCCCGCTCCCCCTGGGCCAGGAGAGGGGAGCTGCGGGCGGGCTGGGGGCTCCGTGGCCCCACCAGCACATCCCCCCTTCCAGACCCTGGAGCTGGACTCGATCCGAAGCCACCACTGGTGCATCCAGGGCTGCAGCGCCGTCACCGGGGACAACCTGCTGCCCGGCATCGACTGGCTGCTGGACGACATCTCCAGCCGCATCTTCACAGCCGACTGAGCCGCTCCCGGTTCCCCCACCCCGCAGTCCGGGGCCCGCCCTGCCCCCGGCCCTCACCACGCACCACCGGGGGGAGGGTGGGAATCCGCCACCCAACTAACACTCCACGCCCCTCCGCCGCCTGCCGCTGCCGCCGCTGCTGCTCCCCGGCCGGCCCAGATCCTATGGCGGCCGCGAGACTGGCCTGGCTGTCACCTGGGCTCATGACGCGGCCCTCCTGCGGCCGCCACACCGAGAGGCAAGGGCTGAGGCCGGGAGGGGGCCGCCGGCGCTGCTGTCCAGGCTGTGGGCCTCGTCCTTGCTCAGCTGAGAGAATAAACTTCCTTGCCCGAATCCCGGCTGAGTCATTTGCTAATTCAACAGCGTCAGAGACAGCCTCGGGCCCGCAGTGCAGCAGGGAACAAAGGGACAGATCACTTCAGTCAGAGTTAACGGACGCCGTGTCTAAGGGGTGCGCAGAGTGTAGAAGCATAGGACCGGGCAGCAATTACTGCCTTTTGGGAGAATCCAGGCAGGCTTCCCAGAGGAGGTGACATTAAAGCTGGGAGCAGAGGATGAGGAGGAGTTTTCTGGAAAGAGGAAAGAGAAGGACAGTTGAACAGAGCGACTGCTACCCTCCGGGGTATGGCTTAGAAAAGGACACACATTCACCTCTACATCAGGACTCGCAGCTTCTTGACTGGAACACGGGCTGAGTTCCTGCGGCAGCCAGGAGCCCGCAGGCAGTGGACGCCTGCAGGCGGTACCGGCAGCTCAGGTTCAAGCCGAGGAAATCACGTGACAGGAATAAAGAGCAAGAGCTCTTGGGAAACGGAGTGGTGAGCCGCAGGCAGGAGGGGCTAACCAAGAGCGGAGCCTGGAAGGGCCTCCCTGAAGGCTCCAGGGCACTCTGGAGTGGGGCTGGCCTGAGAGGGTGGGAACAAGGCACCCAGGATGGCGGCACGGATGACAGTCCACAGGGGCTGTGCTGTGGTCTCGGCAGCGGCTGCTCACCCTGCAGGCTTCCTGCCGCGCTGGAGATGACCGGAGGAGGACAGGCTCTCGGCCTTCCATGGACGGTGCATGGGAACGGCCTCCAGGAGGCCGCATGACTTGCTCAGAGCCACCGGCGAGGAAGTGGGGAGCTGAGACGAGGAAGCAGGGAGCTGAGACCAGGAAGTGGGGAGCTGAGACCAGGAAGTGGGGAGCTGAGACCAGGAAGTGGGGAGCTGGGACGTGGGCCCAGCACACTTAGCCCTGTAACTGTTTTCCGTGTTTGTCTCTCAAGATTCAAACTGCAGGGGAGGGTCTGATGAGAGCAGGTAGTTCCGCCAAGGGAGAGGAGAAGAGACACTGGGTTTGCTCCTGAATTAGCTCTGGGCCCTTCCAGGGGGGCAGAAACCTGGGCGGCACCTGGGCTCTGTTGGGGTGAAAGAAGGGAAGTGGGGGTTGGGTGGAAACCTTCAGACATCAACTGTCCTTCTGGGTGGAACGCTACAACCGCCTGCCTTGTTTGTCCTCCATGCAAGACACACACATGGGGCCCACACCCCCAAATCTTGTGCCGAGTGAACACATCGGGGCTCTGGAGCCAGACCCCAGCTGTGCTACTCACTGGAGGATGCTGAGCAAATCACCTCCCTATCTGGGCCTCAGTTTCCCCATCTTCGGAAAGAGAATGGCACAGACCTCCTAGGATTGGGATGAGGACCAAATGGGTGGGTGTCTTGTGGCTTGAGCGCTGTATTAAATTAGAGCTAGCCATAATTATCATTTGATATAATTATCAAAATTAAAGCTAGCTATAATCACCATTGTATGACCAGTAGGAGCTCAAACAGATCCCAGCAATATGAGCTCAGCCACCCACTGATCTGGGTGAGTCACCCGCGTTCAAGTCCTGCCCCGGGGCCCTTGGTGAGCAGCATCCTTGGTTTAAAGTGAATGACGCACGTTAGGGAAATAACAAGGCTGTTATGCTCATCACAAAGGCCTGTGGACGGGAGTTTGAGCTGGGGCAGAACGTCTGCATCACATGGTCAAGTGCGGGCGGCTGCACGCCGGCGGCCCCTCCCCCTCCCGACCTTCTCAGAGGGCTCTTCTGTTTGCTTCTCCTAACAACAGAACTGTGGCGTTTGGTGATCTGGAGAGGGCCCGAGACTACACTGATCTAGACAGGAACAGCTCTGGAGGGGGAGAAAGCAAGCAGGAAGGGGAGCATTGGGAGCGACTGGGTCAGGAAGGGAGGCCATGATGGGTGAGAAGGAGACTTGGAGCCACAGCCCGGCCCAGAAAGGTCTGGAAAGCAGCAGCCATGTCTAAAGGGGTCCTCAGAGGAACCCCATCCCAGCCAACTCCCCAACACCTCCTAGATGAACTACCTCATTTCTTTTTTCTTTTTAAAAAATATATTTTATTGATTTTTTTTTTTTTTTTTTTTTTTTTTTTTTTACAGAGAGGAAGGGAGAGGGATAGAGAGAAACATCGATGAGAGATGTGAGAGAAACATTGAGCAGCTGCCTCCTGCACACCTCCTTCTGGGGATGTGCCTGCATGCCCTTGACCAGAATCGAACCTGGGACCCTTCATTCGGCAGGCCACCCGCTATCTACCAAGCCAAACCGGTTAGGGCATGAACTACGTCATTTCTGAGTTCCCAGGAGTCTGATTTGGGATTTTGCTGTGTGTTGCTTTCTACAAACAGTGTCCACACATCTGAGTTCTTATGACAAGAGTGGTCATGAATGCTTAAGTGACCCATTGTCGGGGTCCGTGATGGCCTGCCCCAGAAGCAGCGTACACCTGCCTGTAGTCGGAAGGGCATGTCTTGGAAGGGTACTGGGGGCTCACTGCATCCCGATGGAGACCGGTGTCCAGGCTTGGACAAAAGAGGGCTGCAGAGGCCGGGCAGCCAGTCCACAGCCAACGCTGTACCCCAGGGACACGCTGGCTTCCTCCCAGGCACAAGGTGTCAGGAGAGAGTCCCCCACCCTCACCTGGGACCTGGGGCAAGAAAAGGAGGTGACACCCTTAGATTCTGGAGTCGGAGGCCGACAGGCTACAGAACGGCCTCCAAAATGATATTCACAGGACGGGAGAAAAGGAACACCCACGGCAGAAGGCTGTCAACATCCCCATTCTGGGGATGAGAAACTGAGGCTGGAGTCCTTAGGACCTAGGAGGAGGCGTAACTTCAGAACCCTTGACACCAACGTGCTTCTCCGGGGTTCTTTTTGCTCCACCCATCCCTCCAGAACACATGAATTAGGGAACCTATGGGAGGAGACAGGCGAATAACTTAGCTACATCGGCGCATACTGGACACAATAAAAGCTGGGTGAGTGGGTGAAAGGGGGCCGGGCAGCAGAGGGGAAGCTGTGTGATGCGTGATGAGGGTTCATTCTTGGAGGGGGGAGTGGCCCAGCCTCCCCAATCCTTATCCGCACATCACCCAGTTTACGCTTTACCAGCTTCCGAGACCTTTTCAGACGCTCCCTTGGCCGCGCGCCCGGCCGAGAACTGCGCCGTCACTGGCGACCGGCTCCCCGGGCGGGAGGGTGGGCGGGTGCTGGGCGCGGGCCCGGAGCGGCGGCGGCGCTGGCGGCGGCGGACCCGGAGGGGAGGGGCGGGCGGGCGGGGGCGGCCGGCGGCCGGGCCCCGGCTGGGTGGCCATGTCCCGCCGCGCTAAGGACGACTTCCTGCGGCATTACACAGTCTCCGAGCCCCGGACGCACCCCAAGGGCTACACCGAGTATAAAGTGACGGCGCAGGTGAGGCGGGCCGGCGGGGGGACCTGGCCCCTTTAACGGGAGAGGGGCCGAGTTCGACCTTAAGGCCCGGCGCTGCTGGGAGCCGCGTGTTTGGCGGACAGAAATAGGTGTCCCCTTTAAGCGGAGGCTCAGGTGCGCGTCTTCGGGGCCTCCGTCGCCGTCAGGGGGCGGGGCCACGGGAGGGCGCTGTCCTCTTAAAGGGGCGTGGGCTGCAGTTCCTGGACCTGAGCGTTTGGGTACCCAGGCCCAAAGTGTGGTGTCTGGGCATCAGACTGTGAATTTCTTTAAATTAACGTGAAATCTCTGGCTCAGCCCGAATATTGTTCGTTCTCTAATCTCTCAAAGTAAGTTTTGTGTTTCGGTTTGTTGGATATTTACATAAAAGCCCTCTAAAGAGTTTATTTTTAATTAAAAAATAAAAAACACTTGTCTATGACTTTAAAAACGTATACCGTTCACCCGGCTGGTATGGCTCAGTGACTGAGCCTCCACCCATGAACCAGGAGGTCAGGGTTCAATTCCTACCTAGTCAGGGCACATGCCCGGGTGGTGGGCTTGATCCCCAGTAGGGGGCGTGCAGGAGGCAGCACATCCATGATTCTCATCATTGATGTTTCTCTCCCTTCTTCTGAAATCAATAAAAAAAAAAAACACATTATTTTTTTTCTAAAAGAGCAACCAATGAATACATAAGTGGAACAACAAATTGATGTTTCTCCCTCCTTTCTCTTCCTAAAGTCAATAAATGAAAAATTTTTAAAAATAATAAAGTGATTGTTCCATTTTATACTCCCATTGTTGCCATCACTTGATATCATCAGCATCTTTAATTTTAGCCATTCTTGGTGGGTGTGGAATATCTCATTGGAGTATTAATTTGCATTTCTCTGGTGAGAAATGATGTTCAGTGTATTTTCATAATCTTACTGGCACCCTGGCCGGTGTGGCTCAATGGCAGCGTGGCAGCCCACCCACCAAAGGGTCTCAGGTTTGATTGCCTGTATGTACCTGGATTGCAGGTCAGTCCCAGGCCCCAGTCAGGCCACATGCAGAGGGCAACCAATTAATGTCTTTCTCACATCAACGTTTCTCTCTCTCTCTCTCTACCCTCCCTCCTTTCCACTCTCTCTAAAAATCAATGGGAAAAATATCCTTGGGTAGGGATTAACAAAAAACAACAACATCACAACATAATCTTATGGGCCACTCATATGTCTTTTTCTGAGGGATGTGTCTATTCAAGTATTCTGCCCATTCTGCCCGATTTTTGAAGTTGAGTTGTTTGTCTTATCTTTTTGTCGTTCTTTATATTCCGGATACGAGTCCTTTGTTAGGTACATACTCCTCAGTGGTTTCTGAAACAAGCTTCTTTTACTTTGAAAACCGTCAAGTACTCCAAGCTGCAGGATGTCATTTTCAAATTATTCTGAACAAAACCGTGAATTGGAGTCGTCTTATGACCTCAGGCCTGTCTGCTTGACCAGGGGTCACAACCCAGAGATGGTTTTTCTTTGTCCAGGAGTGTCTATATCAGGGCTGGGCAAACTATGGCCCGAGGGCCGGATCCGGTGAATAAAACTATTGAATTAAAAAAATTAAAAAAAGACTACCCTTTTATGTAATGATGTTTACTTTGAATTTATATTAGTTCACACAAACACTCCATCCATGCTTTTGTTCCGGCCCTCCGGTCCAGTTTAAGAACCCATTGTGGCCCTGGAGTCTGCCCACCCCTGGGTCTATATCCACAGAGGCTCCCTCCTTTAGGGAGGAGCGGCTCCTGGACAGAACCTCACTTTCTAGGGAAGTTGGGGTTCTTTGGTTTCAGAAGGAGCTGCAGGGACTTGGCCCTTCGAAGGAACTGACATAAAAGTCGAGCTGAGGCCGAAACCGGTGTGGCTCAGTGGATAGAGCGTCGGCCTGCGGACTGAAAGGTCCCAGGTTCGATTCCGGTCAAGGGCATGTACCTGGGTTGCGGGCACATCCCCAGTAGGGGGTGTGCAAGAGGCAGCTGATCGAAGTTTTACTCTCATCGATGTTTCTAACTCTCTATCCCTCTACCTTCCTCTATGTAAAAAATCAATAAAACATATTGTTAAAAAAAAAAAAAAAAAGTCGGGCTGAGGATGGAGGAGTCTGGAGCGCCTTTAGGGGTCCTCTCAGTTAACAGAGAAAGAAACCGAGGTGCACGATGGGAAAACTGCCCAGGCCACACTCAAAGCCTGCAAGCCCGACACCGGGGTCCTGGTGGGCAGCGGCCCCTGACTGCCCCTTTGAGGGAGCTGGGAGGCACCTGGGATCTCACAGGGTGATGGGATGATAGATGCCGGTCTCTGGTCTCACCTGGTTCTTGCCTTCCTTCCTCAGTTCATCTCCAAGAGGGACCCAGAGGATGTCAAAGAGGTGAGTCTCCTGGGAAGAAGGGGGCCCTTCCCCCCATTCCAGATCTGGAAACAGGAAAGGCGCAGCCGCTGGTCACTCTGTGCGAAGACCAGCCCCTTTGGGCCTTGACCCTGGGCCTGGCAGGGGGCGGGAAGGCCTCTTCCCACGCGGCTGGCCCATCGAGTCCCGGTTCCTCGTTCCTCGCAGGTGGTGGTCTGGAAGCGGTACAGCGACTTCCGCAAGCTGCACGGGGACCTGGCCTACACCCACCGCAACCTCTTCCGCCGCCTGGAGGAGTTCCCCGCCTTCCCTCGGGCCCAGGTGTTCGGTGGGTGACTCTATGGGTGGCTCTAGGCACTCCGGGGACGGTGGAGGAGTTGCTGGGCACTGGGGACCTCTGCTGGTGGGGGCTGGAGGGACAGGGCCGGGCACTCCCCGCGGGCACATTCCGGAGGCCGGGAGGACTTGGAGGCTCAGAGGAGCCCGCCCTGAGGTGTCAGCCCTTCAGCATTCCTGCCTCCCTAGCAACCGTTCAGATGTGAGACAACGGAAGGGGAATGAGGGGCTGGGCCTGCAGGTGGCAGAACCAGAATCCCTACCCACAAACCCGGTTTCCAGCAGACCTGCCCTGTCCCAAAACAGCAGCCACGAGCCACAGGTGGCCTGGCAGCGCTACAGATACGATGGCTTTTTGGGTCACATACACAGGGGGGATGTAAGTTATCACAACAATGTATGTGTTGAATGTATGTTCAAATGAGGGTAAGCCGAATATATTGCGTGAAATAGAAAATATTACAATTAACCTGTTTCTTTTTACTTCTTTTAAAAATTTCTCTTTTATTGATTTCAGAGAGGAAGGGAGAGGAAGAGAGAGATAGAACATCAGTGATGAGAGAGAATCATTAATCGGCTGCCTCCTGCACGACCCCGTACTGGGGATCGAGCCCACAACCTGGGCACGTGCCCCCGCCCATGCCCCCCGCCCGGAATAGAACCTGGGAGTCCTCAGTCCACAGGCGAACGCTCTGTCCACTGAACCAAACTGGCTAGGGCTCTTCTTACTTTTTACTTTTTTTTTTTTTAATGTGGCTACTAGGAAATTGTAAGTCACATGTTATATTTTGTTGCACGGGGCTGCTCTGCACTTGGCTCTCTAGGATCACATGAGACGTTTTGTGTGGCGGGGGTCTGGCGGCGGGCTGTGCCAGCCGTGGGGAGTGCGGCAGGGCGGTCTGGTATCCAGGCGAGAGTTAGACGCTGCCTAGACCAGAGCAGCGAGACTGTAATGAAAGGGGGCTGCTTGCTGTGTGACCTTGGGCGAGTCTCTCCCCCTCTCTTACTTTGCTCCTCACTCCACCAAAGCCATGGGAAATGGTTTTGTTTCTTGCTGGCTGCCTGCCTCCCCCTGCCTAGGGTGTGGTGTCTATGAGAGCAGAGAGCTTGCTTGTCTCTCATTCCCCTTGTGAACCTAGCACGTAGTAGGGGTTCAGTAAGCATCTGGTGAACGGATACACAGGCAGGTGGGTCCCTTCGATCAGGTGCCCCCCACCCACCCCGGAGGTGTGGGGGAAGGGTGCTGGGAGAGTGGGGAGCGCGGAGGGGCTGCTCAGACCCTCTCAGGCAGCACCAGAGCGGCCGGGGCCCGGGCCCTGAGAGCGTCTGCGTCTCTCGCTGCCCCCTCTCCCGGGGCCGCAGGCAGGTTCGAGGCCTCCGTGATCGAGGAGCGGCGCAAAGGGGCCGAGGACCTGCTTCGCTTCACCGTGCACATCCCCGCGCTCAACAACAGCCCCCAGCTCAAGGAGTTCTTCCGGGTACGTGCCCGGCTCGCCCCCCGCCCAGCACTGGGGACCCCCCTGCTCCCTGGGCGGCACCCTGAGACCCCCCCCGTCTGGTCTCTCCTGCAGGGTGGGGAGGTGACACGGCCCACCCAGGCGCCCAGGGACCTGCACATCCTGCCACCCCCTCTGATCCCCACACCGCCCCCCGAGGAGCCCCAGCCGCCACCTGATGGCTCCTGGTTACCCCAGCCTCTCCCCACGGAGAAGAGGGGCCTTGAGGAGTTGGAGGTGCCAGGTACTGAGGGGCGGGGGCGGGCGCCAGGGCTCCGAGGCTGCAGTGTGTTCATCTGGAAAATGGGCACAAACCCTAGGAATGGGCTAGTCCCCACGCAGGGTGGCCGCGGGGTTCGGTGAGATACGTCACGAGAGCAGGCGTAAACGTCCCCCGCGCTCTGTCCTCAGCGGAGCCCCTGCCGTCCAGCCCTGCCCAGGAGGCCCTGGATCTCCTCTTCCACTGTGCGAGCGCCGAGGAGGCGTCTGGTTCCCCGGCCCGAGGGCCCCTCACGGAGGCCGAGCTGGCCCTCTTCGACCCCTTCTCCAAGGAAGGTAACAGGCGGGGCAGCGGGGAGGGCCGGGCAGGGGTGCTCCGTCTGCGGACTGAAAGGTCCCGGGTTCGATTCCGGTCAAGGGCATGTACCTTGGTTGCGGGCACGCACCCAGTAGGGGGTGTGTGCAAGGGACAGCTGATCCATTATTCTCTCTCATCAATGTTTCTATCACTCTCTCTTCCTCTCTGTAAAAAATCAATAAAATATATATTAAGCTGAAACCGATTTGGCTCAGTGGATAGAGCATTGGCCTGCGGACTGAAGGGTTCAGGGTTCGATTCCGGTCAAGGGCATGTATATTGGTTGCGGGCACATCCCCAGTAGGGGGTGTGCAGGAGGCAGCTGGTCGATGTTTCTCTCTCATCAACGTTTCTGGCTGTCTCTCTCTCTCCCTTCCTCTCTGTAAAATACCAATAAAAATATATTTTAAAAAAAAAAGAAAGAGTTAGGAAGGTCAGCTGTTTTCACAAAAGCACATGAGCCCCACCAGTCAGAGAGATCGTGGCTAGTTTCCTGTGCACAGTGGCTTCTGGATTGCTCGGGCACTGCTTCTCCCCGCCTGGAACAGGTTGGTCTGGGGGTGGGCAGCAGACGCTGGGAGAGGGCCCACCGGTCTAGCCTGAGTCCTCCGTGTCTGATTGCAGAAGGCGCAGGCCCCAGTCCCACCCACATAGGTGAGCTGACAGCAATGGAGGCAGAGTCCGAGAGGCTGGGCCAGGAAGCCTGGGAGCCTGGAGGCCAGGAGGAGGAAGAGGACAAGGAGGACAAGGAGGGAGGGCCCACCCCTGCCTACCTGAGCGAAGCCACTGAGCTCATCACCCGGGCGCTGCGGGATGAGAAGGCAGGCGCCTACCCTGCAGCTCTGCAGGGCTATCGGGACGGCGTGCACATCCTGCTCCAGGGAGTTGCTGGTGAGTAGGCGCAGAGAGATGGGGGTCAGGCCTGGGGTCCCGGATGGTGCAGCGAAGGGAAGGGAACGTGAAGAACAAGCAAGTCAAGGATGAGACTTGCTCCTTATGGCCAGCTGTAAAGCCGTGGGCAGTTTCTCTACCTCTTGTGGCCTCAGTTTTCTTGTTTATAAAATGGGAAGCTAGATCTGACCCCCAGGGAAGGGGACAGACATGCTTTGTGAACTACGGGGGGCTAGTCAGGGGCTCTGAACCCAGTACCGCAGGTGAGCCATTCTCTCTCCACAGGTGACCCGTCGCCCGCCCGGCGGGAAGGTGTGAAGAAGAAGGCAGCCGAGTACCTGAAGCGGGCGGAGGAAATCCTGCACCGGCACCTGTCCAAAGTCCCGCCCTGAGAGGCAGCCACCCTCCCCAGGAGTCCAGCACTGCCAGCCACCCCGTCTCCTCCCCCTGGAGCCTTCCCTGTCTCCTGGTCTTGTGACTCAAGAGGCCTCTTCTGTATGTAACTGGACCAAAAATGAGAAAAACAATGACTCAGTTCCCTGACCACACCCGCCAGCATGGAACCAGGGACTCACACTTTCGATCCTGCCTGTCTATCTTGTCGTGTGGGCAGTAGCTCTGAACTTTCTGTTTGTCCTTCTAGAACTGGGGTCTGCAAACTGCGGCCCGCAGCCAAAATCTGGCCCACCTCCTTTTTATTTGTAAAGCCTGTAAGCTAGGATGGTTTTTACATTTTTTTAATAGTTGAAAAAATATAAAAAGAATAATGTTCTGTGACGGGTGAAAATGAAGTTTAAGTATCAAAAAAAATACAATTTTATTGGACTTCATTCATTTAGCATTGCCCATGGCTGCTTTCTCACTCCACCGGAAGAGTTGACTAGTACCAGAGGTAGGTAGTTGCCACCGAAAGTCCCAAATATTTACTCTCTGGCCCTTTGCAGAAAATCTGCTGACCCTGGACTCTAGAAAATGGGGAGAATGACAGTTGGGCTGACTGGGCCAGTTTATTGGCCGACGGGGATGGCTGATGGTGAGGAGCCCGGAGCGGGGTCACCCATTTTGCAGAGGGGGGTCTCCAAAGCCAAACAAGGACCGTTAAGCGCGCAGGGTCCTGGGGAGGCGTGGCTCTGCGCCGGCCCGCCCCGCTGCAAAGCGATTGGTTGTGGGAGGGACTACAACCCGGTGCATCGCGGGAGCGGCCCGGGCTGTGCGCGGTGCATTGTGGGGGCACTCGCGGTCCCGAGCGCGCGGCGCTGAACTACAACGCAGTGCATCTCGGGAGGCCGCCTCCGAGCGTTGTGGGAGGCAACGGACCCGGTGAGCGGAGGGCGGTGGCCGGCGTGGGCGGGGACGCTGGTACCCCGCCCCGTCTTCTCCGGCCCTCGGCCGGTCTCGGTCTCGGCGTGCCCCCCACTTCCCGCAGGATGGGGCGAGGGGCCGCCGCCGTCCTCGGGATGCTGAGCGCCCACCCTCTCTCCCCAGCCCGCCATGTCCGGCTGCGAGCTGCCCGTGGGCACCTGCCCGGACATGTGCCCGGCCTCCGAGCGCGCCCGACGCGAGAAGGAGGGCCGCCTGCATCGCTTCGAGGTGGCGCCGGGCCGCGACGGGGCCTGGCCCCGCGCCGACCCGCAGCGCGCCGTGAAGGAGTACAGCCGGCCGGCCGCCGGCAAGGCCCGGCCCCAGCCGAGCCAGCTGCGCCCGCCGGCCGTGCTGCTGGCCACCGTGCGCTACCTGGCCGGTGAGGTGGCGGGGCGCGCCGACGCCTCCCGCGCGGAGGTGGCCGGCTTCGTGGCGGACCGGCTGCGCGCCGTGCGCCTGGACCTGGCCCTGCAGAGCGCGGGCGACGCCGAGGCCGCGGTGGTGCTGGAGGCGGCGCTGGCCGTGCTGCTGGCCGTGGTGGCGCCGCTCCGGCCCCGCGCCGCGCACGGGCTGGTGGACCCGGTGCTGCTGCAGGCCCAGGTGCAGGAGGCCTTCGGTTCGCTGCGGCGCTGCTACGCGCAGAGCGCGGGGCCGCGCCCCCGCCAGGCCGCCTTCCAGGCCCTCTTTCTGCTCTATAACCTGGGTGAGTCCGGGCCCCGGCGGCGGGACAGAACGGGGTGGGGGGCTGTCCTGCAGGTGGACAGTGGATGCCAGGAAGGAAAGAGCAGCTTTAAAATCTCACCCTTAGCCCTCTCCCCCTCCATGCCTCTTAGATGTGTGTCACGTAAAAAAAGCACAAGATCCACCAACCAAGACTTTTAGATCCTTCCCGTGGATGGATGGTGCTTTCTAATAAGTAATGGTCTATTTAAATGTAATAAAATGCTGCTGACTTCACAACCCGCTAATGGGTCAGAAGCCTCGGCTTACAAAAGGGGCCAAAGGTTCCACGTGTCCGACGCTTTTGGAAGGGAAACAGAGGCAGTGTCTCCTGGAAGAAATGGCCTTGCCAAAGGCCCAGGAAAGATGTGGCCGAGCCCGTGCCCTGGTCTGTGGGGCAGGTAGGGCAGTGGAGAAAGAACTGGGTTTCGAGTCAGAAAGCTTGGATTTGATTGCTCTGGTTCTACCACGTATGAACTGTAGGACAGTTCAAGTCTCAGGCAAGTTGTCAAATTATCTGGGCCTTTTCCCCTCATCCGTAAACACTGCTTCAAGGATCCAAACGGTTTGAAGGGGCAACCTCAGTCAGATCCGTCTCAGGAAGGACTGATGGGAAAAGGTGAAGGCGCACTTGGCCTAGGGGCGGGGCGTGGCCAGGTGTGGTGTCGCCGGACTGAGTGGGGAGATGGGCTCGGTGGGGGGCTGGAGCCCCGGGTGCTCAGGTGGGGGAGGGAGGCAGCAGCGGACGGGATGGAAGCCGGTCTGGGCCTCACCCCAGCTCTCTGCCCCACAGGCTCAGTGGAGGCCCTTCACAGTGTTCTGCAGCTGCCTGCCGCCCTGCGTTCCTGCCCAGCCCTGCGCACAGCCCTGGCCGTGGACGCGGCCTTCCGGGAAGGCAACGCTGCCCGCCTGTTCCGCCTGCTCCGGACGCTGCCGTACCTGCAGAGCTGTGCCGTGCAGTGCCACGTGGGCCCTGCCCGCCGCAGAGCCCTGGCCTGCCTCGCCCGTGCCCTGAGCACCCCCAAGGGCCAGACCTTGCCCCTGGGGTACATGGTCCACCTGCTGGCCCTGGATGGGCCCGAGGAGGCCCGGGACCTGTGCCAGGCCCACGGACTGCCCCTGGCGGGACAGGACAGAGTTGTGTTCCAGAGGGGCTACTACTCTGAGGAGGGGCTGCCGCCAGCCGGGACCTGCAGGGTGCTGGTGGGAAGCAAGCTGGGGGGGCGCTCCCTGGAGGACGTAGTCATGGCGGAGGAGGAGGAGGAGGTGGGCGGGGACAGCGCCATGCCCCCTGGGTAAGGAGGGACTGCGGTGTCCCAGAGCCCAGGATGGGTCTGACACTCAGGATCCTCTTCTCAGGATTCCCACACAATAAAAGGGACTTGTTTGGTAAGGACGGTAGCCAGGCTTGGTTTATTTGGGGAAGGGCAGGAAGGAGTGAGGAACCCAGAGTGGACAAGGCCCTGTGTACCCTGGGCCTCAGTTTCCCTGCTGGTCCCTGAGGAGTAGCCCTGGTGGACTCTGAGCTGGCATCCAAGGTTGGCATGTATACATACTATATCCTCCCCCACCCACCACCAAGAGCAATTGAGGGCTTTGCCATTCCCACCCTCACTGCCTCCTTTTCTCTACCCTCCGTCTACCAGGAGCCAGGATGAGGGAGTTTCATTCAGGGCTTGTCACCCGCCTCCGGTGACCACAACCGGAAGGGCCCAGAAGCTTGAAAGGATCCCATAGTCATGACCTCTCTCGGCATCAGGGAAGACTGGGACACCCAAAGAAAACGAGTGGGAGAGGGTTCAGATTAAAGGGGGGGGGGGAGGTGAGCTGAGGAAGGAGGGCTGGGGTCAGAGGTCAGCCACGGGCCTCAGGGTGGCCGCTGCACCCTCCAGGGCCGCCACCACAATGCTGAGCTGCCTCCGCACCTCGGCCCAGGCCGCAGATCCTGGGTCTGTGTTCAGGGCCCTGAAATAGGCGTTGGCCAGGCCTGGGAACGTAGCCACGGAGCCGTTACGAGGCGCCCAGAGCACGTGGCTGACAGGAGAAACGGAGCATCGGGGTTATTTGCTTCAGCCTGGAACGGGCTCAGCTCCTGTACAGAGCTGGCATAAAAGCATCTCCCACTTCCCTTAAAGGCCAGTGAAATGCTGGCATTGCCCTCCCCCAGTGCCCAGCGCCCAGCCTCCCGCACCGCGCCTCCCGGAGCTCGGGGCAGGCCCACCTGTAGTAGCGCTCCTCCGGGAAGGCGCGGGGGTTCAGGAAGGCCCTTTCCAGGAGCATCACCTGGTCATTGAGCATCCGCACCTGCAGGGGGCTGGGGGGCGGGACCTGCTGGGCACCCTGGAGCCAGCCGCCAGCCGCCAGTCGCCAGTCTGCACCTTGTCCCCGACGCCACCCTCCCAGACACCTGCTGGCCGCCCTCGCTCACTCGAAGGTGCCCTTCTGCAGCGCGGATATGTGCTGGCCCAAGGCCACAGCTGCCCGCTGGAACCTCTCCACGGCGGTCACCAGAGGCCCTGTGGGTGCAGCCAACGCCTTAGCCCGGGGAGTGCAGGCCTCCCCGTGCCTCCTGCCAGGGCCCTCCGTACCCAGGCTGATGCCGCGGCGCTCCAGCTGGGCCCCGAAGGCCTGCTGGGCAGCCTGCAGGAAGCTCCGGAGCATCTCGCTGTAGTCGCTGACGTTGAGGGGCAGGAAAAGGCTGTCGCTGAGCCGGAGGAGCACGTTCCCCGCCGTCCTGGCCACGGCCTGGTGGCTGCCGAAGCCTGCGGGGGCGGCAGGCCGGGCTCAGTCCTCAGCCCGCCCTCCTCCGGCCTCCGGATGCCCCGGCCCCGTCCTCACCGGGGTCCACAAACTTGTCCACGTAGCCAAAGGTGTCGAAAGCCGTGTGGTAGGTGGGGTAGATCCGGGCAGAGGTCTTGCTCTGGAGAAACAAGGCCAGAGGTGTGACGGGCTGGAGATGGGGAGGTGGGAGAGGTGACAGGCCGGAGATGGGGAGTGGGCTACAATGTGGAGACATTCCCTCAAATCTGCCCCATCCAGGTCTTTTCAGAATCCCCACTTCACAGAAGAAGAGACTGACGCTCAGGGAGGTTAAGTAACCTGCCTGCTGTCACACAGCTTTGGAGGGGCAGAGCTGGGTCCGGTGCCGGTTTCCCGTTTCACGTGAAGAGGAGCCCGGAGCTTTGGAGTCAGGATTTAAATCTAGCCTCACTGCCCAGGACCAGGAAGGGGAGAGAGTGCTTGTGGAGACACGGGCTGGGTATTCTGTGTGGCCCCATCCCATTGCTCCCTCACACCACTGCTGAGCTGGCCCTCGTGTACACTGTAATTGCATCTATTCTGAGATAAACTTTTTAAATATATTTTAAGGATTCTGGAACCAAGATGCTTACAGTCAGCGCAATTCTGCACCTAATTGACAGGGCAGTTCCCGCCCCGCCCTGAATGGCGCATTTCATAACAGTGCGCCTTACAGTCAATAGTGCCTTAGGTTTGGTAAGTTGGATGAGCACGCGCAGATTCTCAGAGGAGAAAGTTGGCGGAGGGAGCCCAGCTGCTGAGTGGCGGAGCCGGAGTCAGGCTGCGCTAGGGAAGCTGCAGAGGCGGTGCCGCTCACCCGGTCGTAGGTGTAGGCGATGTCCATGGAGGAGATGCCCAGGAAGTGGATGAAGGGTGCATAGTCGCTGCCGGCACCCAGGGAGCCCAAGCTGCGGGAGGGAAGATGCATGGGCAGAGGCTGCTGGGCCCGCCGCGCACCCGGGGCCCCGGTCCCCGCCCCGGGCTCACCTGGGCACCAGGCCATACGCTGGGCTGCTACGGTTGAAATGCCGGAGCCAGTTGTCGTAGATGCTGAGGCTGCCGGCGCCTGGTGCGGGGATCTGACCGGAGGGGAATCCGGTCTCCGGGTCGGCCCCGCCCCGCCCCAACCATTAACCGGTCCCGCAAGCCCCGCCCCCGCCCGCCCTGAAACCCCGCCTCCCGTCTCAGCCCCGCCCCGCCCACCCTGCAGCCCCGCCCCCATCTCAGTCCCGCCCCGCCCGCCCGGCCCCGGCACCTGTCTCAGCCCCGCCCACCATGAAGCCCTCATCTCATCTCAGTCCCGCCCCGCCTCCCGTCTCAGCCCCGCCCCCGCCCGCCCGGCCCCGGCACCTGTTTGGCCGCGGAGAAGAGGACGCTTTGGACCGGGGGCGTCCCCTGCGCCCTCAGGGTGGCGTTGGCTGTGGGAGGACCAGAGAAGGGCTCTACCCTGACCCCCGCCCCTTTACCCCCGCCCGCCCCCCAGCCAGCCAGTCTCCCCGCACCGAACACCGAGATGTCCACGTTGACGTAGGCCACGGCGCGCGCCTGCAGCTTGCTGGAGAACTCCTGCGGGGAGGCGGCGTCAGCCCGCGCTGCCCCCCGGGACCCCGGATCGCCTCCCCGGGACCCCGGATCGCCTCCCCGGAGGCCCACTCACCTCCGTGAACTCGGTGGAGCCGATGAGCCCAAACTCCTCCGCCCCCCAGCTCGCAAACACGATGGATCTGCGGGGACGCCAGATGCCTGGGGAGGGGTAAAGGGTTAGCGGGCAGGGCCCCCAGATCCTGGGGTGACTCCCAGAAAGGCTGGGGACGTGGAGAGGCCAGAGGTCCTGGCACCTCTCCAGCCAAGTCTCCCCAGAGGCTCCCTCCTCTGCGGTGACACCCCACCACCACTCCAACATTGCCCCCAACACCAGTATCCCTCAGGCAGGTGGGCCCTCACCCAGACGCCCTGCCTCCCTCTCCGCTAGAGGCCTGCTTGAGAAGGCCTCCGACCCTCCACCTCCAACTCCCTCCTCCACCTCCAACTCTCTCCTGGCCCGTCATCCTAGGAAACACTGGCCCACCATCTTCACCCGGCTAACTTCTCCTTTCCCTAAACGCCCCCGACGTGCACTGGAAAGCCCCTCAGACCCGTGTCTTTAGAGCCCATCCCAATTGTCACCACGTGCACGCGCTCCCGGGGTTCACTCTGGGACCTCGGTGCTTAGAACCGGCCTGACGTGTATCTGCTGAGTTAAGGTTTGGCTCAGTGGTAGAGCATCGTTCTGCGGACTGAAAGTTCCTGGGTTCGATTCCGGTCAAGGGCATGTACCTTGGTTGCGGGGGCATGCAGGAGGCAGCTGGTCGATGATTCTCTCTCATCCCTAATGGCTGATCCAGAGGCTAATTTGCAAGATCAGGGGTCACATTTCTTCCTGAGGTGTCTTTCTCAATCCCACTGCTCACGCCTGTTCTATAGAAGACCTGTCTTGCTGTGTGACCTTGGGTATGTTACGAAACCTCATGAGTCTGCTGGCACTTCTAAAAAAAATGAAGTCCATGCCCTAACTGGTTTGGCTCAGTGGATAGAGCATCAGCCTGCAGACTCAGGGGGCCTGGGTTCGATTCCGGTCGAGGGCATGCACATTGGTTGCGGGCACATCCCCAGTGGGAGGTGTGCAGGAGGCAGCTGATCGATGTTTCTCTCTCATCGATGTTTCTGACTTTCTATCCCTTTCCCTTCCTCTCTGTAAAAAATCAATAAAATATAATTTTTTAAAAAGGACTGTCATTCCTGCCTCCACTGGGCTGAAGCTCGGCCTTGCTCACAGCGGCATCCAGGCCTCCTTCCGCCCAGGCACACCCGGCGCAGAAGCTACCGGACGGACCCATTAATGTCCGTTCCGTTCCCTTGCCTGCGGGGCTACTCGAGGCCCCGGCCGGTGTCCACGCCTGTCCGCCTCCAGGGCCCTCGGGCACAGGGGCCGTGAGAATGAGACAGGAGGTGGGCAGGAGGCCCAGAGCCAGGAAGGAGTGGGTTTGGAGGTGACTCCGGGGGGGGGGGGGGAGCCCCGGGCCAGGGGAGGGGCCTCACCCTTCTTCGCCAGGGTCCCCAGGACGCGGGAGAGCTCCAGGAGGACGGCAGTGCCGCTGCTGGGGTCCACGGCCCCGTGCACCCAGCTGTCCCGGTGGTTTCCGTAGAGCACGTAGCGGTCTGGCGGGAGGAGCAGGATCAGAAACCAGAGAAGAGGGCGGGCCAGCCGGGCAGGGGGGAGGGCGCCCTCGGGGGCTCCTGGGGGCTCACCCGGCTCCACGGCCCCGCGGATGAGCCCCAGGACGTTGGAGGAGTTGCGCAGCTCCAGGCGGTTGTGCACACTCACGTTCACCTGGCTGCGGAGGGAGGCGACGGCAGGGTGGGCCCCGCGCCCACCCCACGCCTGCCGCCCGCTCTCGTCCCCGTGCCCGGGAAACTGAGGCCGGGGCTGAACGGGGCATTTTGGAGTCAAGGGAGGGCTTGGGAGAGACGTGGGGGAAGGGCCAGGCCTGGAAGTGGGCGCAGGGGGG
This sequence comes from Vespertilio murinus, assembly GCA_963924515.1. NCBI lineage: Eukaryota > Metazoa > Chordata > Mammalia > Chiroptera > Vespertilionidae > Vespertilio > Vespertilio murinus. The sequence continues at coordinate 167,706,367 of OZ004709.1, read as the reverse complement.
ACGCAGGGTCAGGGAAGCCGACCCAGGGAGGGGAGGGGAGCTGAAGGGGGGCCCGGCTCACCTGTCTGCGAACTCACCCCCAGGCTGGAAGCCCGGGCCCATCTTGTAGTCACAGCCCAGGGCGCCCTGCCAGGCAGCGGGGGCCGAGGGTCCCTGGAGGTTGCTGGGGAGAGGAGCGAGAGCCTTGAGCGAATACGGGTAGAAGCTGGGAGGCCATCGGGGGATGGGCAGGGGGCCCCGGGCACAAGCTCACCAGAGAAGGACTTTGGCATCCTCAAAGCCAATGGGCTGAATGGGAATTGGGGGGAATCCGGAGGCAGTGGCTGGGTCCAGGCGAAAGGAAGAGGGGTTGGCTGGAAGGTAGGGAGTCAGGGGGTCCCCAAAATACTCATAGTAGGAGCCTCGTTCCACCCCAGAGGGAGGCAGGCGCCAGGAGTGCGGGAAGGTCTCGTTGGGCAAGCTACGCCCGTCATTGATGTCTGCGGGGTCCGTATACACCAGCACCCCAGCCACCTCGTGCTTGGCAGCGTTCACAGCCTGCAGGAAGAGGAGGGGGGAGTGGGGAGAAGGGAGAGAGGAGGAGGGGAGGAGGAGGCTATGTTTAGGGAGGGGTGAGGAGGATGCACACCTGTTGCCCGGGCTGTGGAAGCCGGGACAGATCCATCTTCCCCCTGGCAGTGTGATGCTAACCCAAGTCATTTACTGCAGTTCTGCTTGGACACAGGCCAGACAGTGCTTGTGGGGGTGCGGTGGGGGGCTGGTTGAATAAGTGGGACATCTCACAGGGAATACTTGTGGCGGCTGGCACCGCCATGGCGCACTCAGCCCCAGGGCACCGTAAGTGCCGCCCCAGCTACGCCAGGTTCAGTGACCCTGAGTGGGGGCAGCTGAAAGGCTTAGAAAAGACAGACAAGAGAGCCCCGACTGGGTTGGCTCAGTGGATAGGGCCTCCATCTGTGGACGGAAGGGTCCCAGGTTCGATTCCGGTCAAGGGCATGTACCTTGGTTGCGGGCACATCCCCAGTAGGGGGTGTGCAGGAGGCAGCTGATGGGTATTTCTCTCTCATTGATATTTCTAATTATCTCTCCCTTCCTCTCAAAAAAAGAAAAAGAAAAGAAAATCAATAAAACATATTTTAAAAAACAAGAGAATGAGAGCTGGGTCTGGGTGGGACTCTGCTTCCTGAGAGACAGCGCCACGGGTTATAAGCCGTGTCTTTATTTCATAGCAGGTGCCACGGGGCAAAGTCAGGGCGTGGTCAAGCTGTTTACAACATTCTCCTGGGTTTTGATCCCACTCAATTCCGTGCACCTGAGCCAGCCGGTGTCACCGAGGCCTGTGGGGCCCTGCCCTCCAGGCTGGGACCCGCACGTGGCCACGGGAGGACTGTGCCCTCTGGTCAGTCCGAGGCCTGACCCTGTGCGAACCCTGCCGCCGCGCCCCACAGATACCGAGCAGTGTGTGAAAGAGCAAGCATGTTCCACACACCCACAATCATAGAAGCACTGTTCACACTCACCGAAAGGTAGAAACAACCCAGTGGCTATCGACAGATGGGTGAATAAGCAAAATGTGGCATATAACGTGTCATTCAGCCACAAAAGAGGAAGGAGATTCCGATACAACATGGATGAACCTTGAAGACATGCCAAGGGAAATAAGGCAGACGTAAAAGAACAAATACAGTGTGATTTCTCTTACACACGATACCGAGAATAGGCAAATCCAGAGACAGAAAGGTGCAGAGGCTGCCAGGCTGAGAGGGAGGAGAGAGGAGAGTTAGCTATGAGGGCGGCTCCATCTGGAATGGAGCAGAGTCCTGGCGCGGCGGGTGGTGGTGACCCCCATTTTGTGAATGTTCTTAATGCCGCTGCCCTGTACACGTGAAGGTGGGTAAAATGGTACATTTGGCTGCAATAAAAACAAAGCGGTGCCTTTTCCAAAGGCAGTGCAAGGACAGAGTTTGTGCAGCGGATGCTTCTAACTCTCTTATGTGTTTCCTCCGAAAGAAACGCGGGCAGGGATCCCGGAAGCCGGAAGAGTGGCGGCCTCTTGGGAGGACGGCCTCCCAGGAGAACTTTACGTTTCATACTGTCTTTTTCTTAAACTGGAAATTCCATCGTGCCTGTCCCCGCCCCCTCTTATTCTGTTCTTTTCTTCCCTTTTCCTTTTCTTTTTTTCAGCTCTTATTATGGGCAATTCTTTAAAAAGTATGATCAAGTACACATAACATAAAACTTATTATCTAAGCCATTTTATTTTATTTTATTGTTAACCCTCACCCATGGATTTTTAAAATTGATTTTTAGAAAGAGTGGAAGGGAGGGGGAGAGATACAGAGAGAGAAACATCGATGTGAGAGAGACACCTCAATGGGTTACTTCCTGTAGGCACCCTGACCAGGGCTGGGGGTGAGCCTGCAGTGGAGGCACGTGCCCTTAGTCAGAAGCGAACCTGGGACCCTTCAGTTCGAGGGCTGATGCTCTATCCATTGAGCCAAACCGTCTAGGCTACCTTAACCACTTAAAGTGGAACACTCGGTGGTATTAAATAGATTCATATTATTGCGCAATTATTGCCACCATCCATCTCTGGCACTCTTTTCATCTTGCAAATGTGCAGTTCCATATCCATTAAACACTCCCTCGCTCACTATGCCTGTATATATTTTTACTTTTTTTAAAACTATAGACATGTAATATTTAGTCAAAAATTTTAAGTGAAAGGAAGCAGGTTGTGGGGAGGGCAACTGGAGGTATTTAAGTCGAATATTGGGAAGAATTACTTCACAGGAGGTCTTAGACTCCTAAAACATCAAAGCTGAAAACTTAGCTTAATGAGGCTCAGAGAGGTTAGGGCAGCACCCAAGGTCACACAGCACATCCGTGCTATACCACACGTGCAGCCCAGCCCACCGCTCAGCATTGCTTCTCCCCTTCCCCACGCTTCCCCTGTCCGCTGCTGGGCCCCCCTGCCCACCCCGCACCCGCACACCCATGCTCATAGACGCACTGTTCACAGTCACCGCTGCTCACCTTGGCCCCGCGCCCTACACCCCCGTAGCGGGTCAGGGCGATGGTGCCGTTGAGTTGGATGCCCTGAGCCTGTAGCTCCTGGAAGTCTTCTTCTGAGCCCCGGTTGGCGTAGACGAGGAAGCCCTGGTCCCAAGAGGAGGCGACCCTTAGAGCCGGGCCAGGGAGAGGGAGTGGGGAAGGGGAGGGCCAGCTGGGTGGCAGGGTAAAGGGTTTCCATTGTGAGCTCCCCGAGGGAGGTGGGTCACATCTGGTTTCCTGGTGCCCAGGGACCAGCATCCGGCCCGGCCCTGAGCGGAGCGTTAGTATTGGCTGGGTTACTAAGCCATGGTCGATACAAACAGCAACGGAGCGTGGAGCTGAGTACACTCGGGGGTTGGGAGGTGACCCCCATTCTCTCGACTGCCCCCCCCCCCGAGTCAGGATGGGAGAAGCTGGAGTGGGAGCCGGGGCAGCTGGGCAAGGCAGAGGGAGGGTGTGTCCGAGGCCCACCTGTGGGGTGCCAGGGGGCGCGTAGGCAGCATAGGGTGGCAGCACGTCGGGGCCCCCCTGCTCCCCAGTCAGGTTCTCTTCGCTCTGGCGACAGGAGAAGCGGATGTCCCCAGCGGGCCCCACTGTGGAAGGGGGCAGTGTTAGGAGATTACAATCAGCCTGCACCCCGGGGTGTGTGCCTGAGGCATCGCCCCGGCCCCCTAGCTCCCGGCCCACAGGCATCCCTAAGCCGGGGTTGGGGGGGGGGGCTCACCAATGGCCACGCGGTTGGGCAGCTCGGGGCGGGGGAAGGACAGCAGCACCTCGTAGCGGTTCGCCTTGGCTGCGTCCAGGCCGGACTCGGGGTCCTGCCAGCGCCGCAGCAGCAGCTGCGCCAGCGCCTCGTCCTGGGGGCTGGAGGCGGGGTGCGGCGCCCCGGAGAGCTCCCTGCAGACGGGCAGAGGGGCAGGCCGGGGTCAGGGGGGGCCGCTGGCAAACAGAAGGCCGGGAGACAGGCCTCTCACCTAAGATTCTCCCGGATCCTGCTGGCACTCAGCAGACCCATAACGGTCTCCAGAGTCTCTGGGTCCAGGTCCCGGGAGGCTGAGGCACTGGCCGCGGGCGGGCCGGCCCCCTTGGGGATGGCAAAGTGGCCCAGGATGATCCCCAGCCCCAAGAGGGCAGCGGCCCCCGCGACCCCCCCAAGCACCTTCGCCCACTGCATCCTGTGGTGTCTTGGCCAGCGAGGTGGCGTCTTATACGCGGGGTGTCGGCCTAGTTAACCATTACCCCGCCGGCCCTGCCCTTTGCTTCCCCGTCGGGGAGAGTGAGGGAGAGCCTGTAGGGCCCCAAGATGGAGGAATTGACCTTCCCCACTGCCTGTTCCAGGATGTGACCTTTTCGGTTAAAGATTAGACAGGGAGCCGAAACCGGTTTGGCTCAGCGGTAGAGCGTCGGCCTGCGGACTGAAGCGTCCCGGGTTCGATTCCGGTCAAGGGCATGTACATTGGTTGCGGGCACATCCCTGGTAGGGGGTGTACAAGAGGCAGCTAATCGATGTTTCTCTCTCATCGATGTTTCTAGCTCTCTATCTCTCTCCCTCTCTGTAAAATATCAATAAAATATATTTTTTCAAAAAAAAAGATTAGACACGGAGGAGGTCAGTTCTTTACGGTTGAAGATTAGGCAAGAATGAAATCAGTCCCCAGAAACTCCCTACCCTGAGGACTTACCCAGAGGAATGGGAAGGGGAGAGACAAGGGGCTTGCAAGATTAGACCCTGTCATAAAACATGTAATTAACGAGCCCAGCTGCCCTTCTTGGGATTTCCTTGTTCCCTTCCTCCCCCTCCATGTGTAACCCCACCTGCGTGTGGTCTTTGCCTTTATAAACTCATGTTCTGCAGTTACTCGGGGCTCCAGGCAGCCAGCCCTGTTGCTGTCTGCCTGAGACGCCCCTGCGCTGCGCTTGTATTAAAACCTCATGCTTTTTGCATCAAGTTTCGGTCTCGGCTTTTGACTTGGGGTCGTCACCCACTCCGTCGGACTCACCGGGGGTCTTGGGACCTTACAAGCCGTGCCAGGAGGTGTCCCCGTGTCTGTGTCCTTCACCTGGAAGAGGCCCCGGGGTGTTACCTC